>PVLD010013528.1:0-12569 GCA_004027595.1 Dinomys branickii | reverse complement strand
ACTCTAGAAACCCCCTTGCCCATTGCCTCTAGAAACCCTTCATCAATCATTTATGAACACCTATGTCCTGGTCTAGCAACAACTTGTAACAGTAGAAAGCTAGAGTTGCAGGAAGAAGCCAGGAAGTGAACCCAGAATGGAGGGGGAGCCTTGGTTTCCGGGCTGAGGTTAGAAGAGACCACAAGGCCCTTCTGCAGCTTCAAGACCAAAGACAAAATACAAACCTGCTAACCCAGCAAGAGATACGGTTACGTACATGAGCTAGGGTGTGGCCAGACCTAAGTATAGGAAAGAGGTAGAGGGGACCAGGAGCACCTGACTCTGAGGTAGGATTAGATCCTGAGACAAACCTGCCTGGGCAGGACCCCCCATGGCATGGCTTGCACACAGCTGCCAGGGTGACAGTGGTGATGAGTTATAACAGCCGGCTTGTAATGGGTGCCCTCTAGGCCCAGGTCTAACAGTTTGATATACATCATCTCATGTGAGCGTCGAGATAACTGTGAGGTAGGAACACTAGAATTCTCCAATTCCAGGAGGAGGAAATTGAGATTCAGAAAGGTGAACTCACTTTCCAAGGATGGTTGGCGGCACAGCCAGGAGTCAAACTGTACTCAATGCGGTGCTCATGCACATGGGCACCTCCGTCTGTGCAGTGGCCCTCTAGAGGGCCACTTTGAAAGACACTCAAGGCTACATCCACCCAGGGGTGAGGGGCACAGACACAGAGCACTAGGCTAGAGCAAGCAGAGCACCGAGCCCTAGTGCTCACCCGATCCTGGGAGAAGTTTCCTAGGAGAGGTGTTGCGGACACCAAGCTTCCAGGGAGGTGCAGAGCGTAGGGTGGGACAGGGCACACGTTGGGCACGCAGTGCGAGCAAAGCAGGGAGGCTGTGCACATGGCCCCCGTGTGTGCATCTGCACTTCTGCTGGCTGCCTCCTCCCTTCCCGCAGCTCTCTCCAAGAGCTTCGGAGAGTCTGTGCACAACCTCTCTAGCAAAGGGTGTGAGCTCCTCTTTTCTCAGTATCCGGCATTGCTGGTTAGGGAGTGGCTAGACACATTGAGTGACTGGAGTTAAAACACCTTCCATTTCTTTTGTTGTTTTTGTGGTATTGGGAATTCAACCCAAGGCCTTTCATATTTATTTATTTATTTATTTATTTTTTTGGGCTGGGGGTATAGCCCAGTGGCATAAGTGCTTGCCTGGCAAGCGCAAGGTCCTGAGTTCGATCCCCGGTACTGGAAAAAAAAAAAAAAAGATCATATTTATTTATTTTTGTCTTTTTGGGACAGGGTCTTGCTGTGAAGTTCAGACTGGCCTTGAGCTCACTTTGTAGCCCAGGTTGGTCTTGAACTGGCAACAATCTTCCTGCCTCAGTCTCCTGAGTGCTGGGATTGCAGGGGTGCGCCACCATGCCTGACATTTTTTTTTTAAGATTTTTTCTTTTTTTTTGGTACCAGGAATCAAACTCACAACCTTGAGCTTGCCAGGTAGGTGCTTGCGCTGCTAAGCTATATCCCCGAATCCATATTTGTATTTTGAGACAGAGTCTTGCTAAGTCCCTAAACTGCCCAGGCTGGGCTTGAACTTGTGATCTTCCTGCCTCAGCCACCCAGAGTGCTGGGACTTCAGGTGTGCACACCACACCCAGCTCAGCTTCTTTTGCTACTCCTCGATCCCTTACAGATGAGCATTTGGATGACAGAAAGCTCACATACCTGCGGAATATCACTTTCCCCTTGTCCCTCCAGAAGTGGAGTAAAAAATCTTGCCAAGCTGGTTATGAGATTACAAGCACTGGGAACATTTCTGCCACCATTTACATAGCCAGAACAGCACAATGGAGAATTTTGCCAGACTTTGTTCGCCATTAAGTTATGTAAAGACTAACATAGGAAAAGAAAAAAAAAAAAAGCGTGGGAGAGAGGTACCCATGCCTACACAGCAATGTTCCCCCTCAAGGCTCCAGGCAGGTAACTGACTCCCATTCCAATCTGATGGAAGAACAGCCAGGTTCTAGCCCTTTCCTCACAGTACAGAGCACTCTGGATTTTTCAATTCAGCGGCATCATGGGCAATACCCCGTGTCAGAATGTCTGACGTCATGCCAGTGTGGTGGCACATGCCTATAATCCCAGCTACTGGAAAGACTGAGGCAGAAGGACCCCACGCTGAGTCCAGCCCGGGCAACTGAACAAGACATTGGCTCAGAGTAAAATAAAAAGGGCTGGAGGTGTGACTCCGTGGCAGAGGGCTCACCTAGCAGGCGTCCTGAGGGCCTGAGTTCAAGCCCCAGTACTAAAAAAAAAAGGTATCTTGTCCTATGTAGTCATTCACACGTGAAGGTTAAACAGTGCTGTTTCAAGGCGAGGGCTGCTCATTCAGGTACCAACTGGCCTAAGACTCCTCCAGGAAGCCTTCCCTGACTCTCCGAGTCTCTCCTCTCCTATATTCCTTTGTACCAAAAACCATGTATTTGCATATCTGTCTCCACTGGCCACTGTGGGGTCCTCAAGAGGTGGCATCCCCAAGTCATCTGGACATAAAGGACAGATTCAGTATCAATCAAAACAGGCCTCTGCCTCGAGGACAAGGCAAGGTCGCCTCACAGAGAACCTGGACAGGCAGCTAACACTTGTGGGATCCACCTGCCTTCCTGGCTGCACAGAGAAGCCAGACATTTCCAGACTGGAAAGGTTCTCACTGCAGACGAAAGAGGCCAGATCTGGGGGCGGGAGGCAGGGATACCCCAGTAAAAGATGGTTGACGCTGAGCCCTGGAAAGGTCTTAAAGTCAACATGAAAGGCAATCCCATTCCCTTCTGTAGACAATGGCAAGATGCTTTGAAACTTTATAAGCAGGGGAGGAGTGTGAATATATTCAACAAAGGTTTATGTAGTGTTTGCCTTGTCCTAGTGCTAACAAGGGTATAAACACAGCCCCTGCCCTCCAGACAAATTTATAAATGACTGTAATGCCAGGCGGAATGAAAAGTAAACAGAGCCCAAATGGAGAGAGGACTACAGAGTTCCAAAAAGATCATATCTAAGCCATACATGGCAGTGTTTGTCTGTAATCCCAGCACTATGGGAGGCTGAGGCAGGAGGGTCGCAGACTGGGCAATTTAGCAATTTAGTAAGACTCTTTCTTAACATTAAATTAAATTTTTAAAAAATTAAATAAGAGCTAGGGATGTAGCTCAGTACAAAGGCCCTGGATTCAATCACCAGTTTAAAAAAATCCTATCTGCTTGACAGAGATCTGGAAATATTTTATGGACAGGGATGGATTCTTTTCTTTGCAGTGCTGGATTCAAACATAGGGTCTCACACATGCTGGATGAGTGCTCTACCACTGAGCTATATCCCTCAGCCCAAGAGCAAAGTATTTTAAAGCTGATAAAGAATGGCATTTTAAGTCCAGTACTTGGGAGGCTGAGGCAGGAGGATCATGAGTTAAAAATCAGCCTGAACTACATAGTGAGACCCTGTCTTGAAAAAAGAAAGAATGGGACCTTTATGAGTACATAATTCCATGAAAGGGTGCCATGGACAACAAATAAACTTGTAAAGTTGATCAACTTCCAAAATAAACAGAGAAATGGATATTAAAATCCATAATGTAGTGTTGTTTCACACCCACCAAATTGGAAAAATTTTAAAGTCTGACAAAACCAAGGGTTCACAAGGAGAACAGTGACGTGAATACTCATATATTTCTGGTGAGGACAGACAGGAAGAACCGCTTGGGAGGATAGTTGGGCAATGCCTAATTAGAGACACACAGGCTGTGACCTCCAGATTCCGCTTAGAAAAACTCCTACACATGTGTCCACAGGAGACGAAGCAAATGTTCACAGTGGCAATACCTGCGTGGCGAAAACAAAATGACCAAAGAGCCAAGCGTGGTGGCACCCAGCATTCAGGAGCCTGAGGCAGGAGAATTGCCATGAATTCAAGGCCAGCCTGGGCTACATTGGGAGGTTGGGAGATGCTGTTCAAAAAGCAAAAAATGAAAAACAAAAACCACATCAGCAGGAAACAGATAGAATGCAGTGTGATTGTGTACTAAGGGTTAAAGCAGGAAAATAAACGGAAACTGACTACATCTTACACAGATCAGTCGTGAGCCCAAAGAGGAGGAGTGAATTTACCTCTCGCCTGACGTCTAAAATAATGTGTGCAAACCAATGTTGTAATGCACTTAGGGATTCCACCTAAACATAGCTTTGATACACACACATGTGGCACGTGAGAGGGAAATGTATTTATAAAATCCACTTTGTACCTGAGTGTGGTGGTGCGTGCCTGCAACCTAGCATGCTGGGAGGCTGAGGCAGGAGAATTGCAAGTTCGCGCCCAGCCTGGGCAGAGGCTAGGGATGTAGCTGGGTTCAATCCCCAGAATTACAAATGTGCATATACTTTATATATACAAAAGTTACATACACATGCATAACACACATACACATACAGAGGGGGAGAGACAGAGAGGACTGGTAAACACATAAATAAACATAAAGACACAGGAACAAGAAATATCAGACCCGGGAGAACAGAGTCTGTTGGGGAAGGGGCTGGGGAGGGCTCCACAGGCAGCTTTGCCTGTACCCAGGAGATTTTATTTTTTCAGCCATGCAGCAGGTATATGGCTGTTCTGTGCATTCATTTTTCTTCTCTGTAGCGCTGAGAATTGAACCCAGGACCTTGTACGTACTAGGCAAGTGCTACATCCCCAACCCTTTGGATTCATCATTATACTTTAAAAGATATATCATTTATTTTTTTATTTTATTTTATTTTTTGAGGCAGAGTCTCACTACGTAATTCAGGCTGGCCTCAGACACACATCAGTACTCCTGCCTCACCTTCCCCACTGCTGGGATTACAGGCCTGGGCCACCATGCTCAGCCTAAAAATATTTTAATCAGTGAAAAAATGCTAGATTAGGTGAGGGGTGCTGGTGATGTGGCTCTGTGGTAGAGGACTAACCTAGCATGTGCAAGGTCCTGGGTTCAGTCTCCAGCATGCGTGCACGCACACACACACACACACACACACACACACACACACACACACATACACACACACTTGCACACACAGAGGAATGATAAGTAGCTCAGCAGAAGGAATGGAGGGAGAGATGTGAAGTCATTCAGGGAGAAGACACTGCCCTCCTGAAGGCACGCTGTGTTTAGGGAACAGAATATCATCATTCTGTTTGGCAGAATAAAGGGAAGTATTTTTGCCCTAAGAGCAGCAATTTGTGTATTTGAAAAACACCCTGTACTTCGACACACTCTCACTCATTTAATTGTCAACTTGAAGGACAACTATTCCTGCATTACAGATGAGGAAACAGACTCAGAAAAGTTAGATGACATATTTGTGGATATTGTGGGCAGAGAAGGCATTTTAAAGACCACACAATAAATGTGATGAGATACAGGCAATTTGACACCTTGCTTAATTATCTTTCCTGATAGTAGGCGAAGATGCTGGTGTCAGCCTAGGGAGTAATAATAGCAACAATAAAGCACAGAGGGAGATAGAAGAGAGCAGGAAAATGTAAATTTCTTCCTCAAGATGAAATGGCCAAGGTTTCCATTCCCATCCTGCTCCGAGGACACACATGACTAACGACAGGAGAAACAGAGAGAAGCTAACACATGAAAAATGCCTAGCACACAAGCAATCAGAGAGATACAAATTAAAACAATATGTAAGAATCATGCCTAGTAAATTGGCAAAACTGCATTTTCAGGATGAGGGGTGAGACTGGTAGTCATTTATTGCTGATAACATTGTGAATTGATACAATTCACTTAGAAAACACTTGGCAGACAGAACTAGAGCTGTAAAACTGTTCACACTGTGGAAAAGATCTAAAATGTGGAAATAATTTTTTTCTGGAGAAATGAAATCTCCTCACGTGAGCATTATTAACATCACAATGCTCCCCCAACCCCCAGCAGGCAGCAGGCCTGAGTTCAGCTCTTTACACACCGGTGGAGGCCTGTGATCCTATGGACATTTATGTGTACAAATTGATATGCACAAGAGGCTGAGAGTGTGACTCAGTGGTACTGAGTGTACCAGTGAGTGGACTCAGTGTGACTCACTTGTACTGTGAGGCCTGCCTGTACTATATACATACAGTGAAACCCTGCCTCCAAAAAGAAGAGAGAAAGAAGAAAGAAAGAAAGAAAGAAAGAAAGAAAGAAAGAAAGAAAGAAAGAAAGAAAGAAAGAAAGAAAGAGAAACGCATAAGGGGGAGGGAAGGTTATATTGTGGTTTTTGTTTTGGTTTTTTTTTACACTAGTGAGGATTGAATCTAGGGCCTTCCAACTGAGCTACATTTTCAGACCTTTTTTATTTTTTATTTTGAGACAGGGTCTCACTAGGTCCCAAAATTGCCCAGGCTGGGCTAGAACTTGCAGTCCTCCTGCCTCAGCCTCGAGGATGCTGGAATTCAGGTATATGTCAATATTACCACGTTGCTAGGCATGGTGGCACGTACCTGTAATCCCAGGACTGGGGAGGCTGAAGCAGGAGGATTGCTGCGAGTTCAAGGGCAGCCTGGGCTACAAAGTTAGTTCAGGGCCAGCGTGAACTGCGTAGCAAGACCCTGTCTCAAAAAGAAAAAGGAAGAAAAAAACAACAAAAACTACGTTTTAGTGGATGAGTCCAAACCCCCCAGTCTTTTAATTTTAGTTAAACTCCTCCTCTGCTTTTCCCCAAAACGTTCGCCTATCTTTCTTTACCTGGGTAACTCTCGTTCAAGTCCCACATTAAACTATGAACCTCCTCCAAGGCAAATCTTATCATCCTGATCATTGATGTCCTTGCCATTTGTGGGGCAGATACAAGGTACCAGGTGCTGTGCAAAGAGTTTTACATGTGTCACCTCATCAATCCTTGTCCCACCCCATGAAGGAGGGACTGGGATTAGCCTCCTTTTACAGACAAAGAAGGAAGGGTGAGCAAGGTGAAGTATTCTGCCTGAAGTTAAACAGCTTTGAAACATGGCCCTCTGCAAGTCTGGCGTGGGACCAGTGCAGACTGCGGGGAAACTGTCCTGATGTCCCATGGGAGTGAGGGTGGAAAAGAGGAGTGAAACACGATGGGGCACCCAGGGCCAACAGGGTGGAAACCCAGGAGGGGTGGAGAATTTCCATTCTTTTACTTTGGATGTGTCTGAATTTTTTTTAAGTCTTTACAATAAACATGTGTGCTTTCCTGATATAGTTTGTTTTGGTTTTTGGTTCTTTGAGAGAGGGTCTAGATACATAGTGTAGGCTGGCCTTGAACTTGCTTATGTAGCCCAGGCTGGCCACAAACTCACTGAGCTCCTCCTGCCTCAGCCTCCCGAGTGCTGGGATTACAAGCACATGCTACCACACTCGGTTTATATTAATTTTTAAAAAGTGGCAGTAGAGAGGCAGATACTATGTTATCTAACAGAGAAACATAGGAAACAGAGGAAGAGACTCAAGCTGGCCAGATTCCTGACAAGAATGTGTAAGAGGGTGGGGAATGATTTGTAAAAAGAGGATCCAGGAGGGGCGCTGTGGGAGGAGAAGCTGAGGGGAGCTTGCAGGTGCAGACTCTGGGGCAACAAGTCACCTGTGGGCTATGTCTACAGAGCGTGAGGTGGGTGGGGCTGAAGTTCAGAAGGTCAGGCCAGACCTGTGCCCTGAGCATAATGGCTGATGCCGCAAGATCATGTGAGGAAGGAGGAAGGAAGGACATGGAAACAGGAGCAAGGCCCAGAATCTGGACCAGAGACATCCCAGGGGAGGAAGAGGAGGAGCCAGGAAAGGAAGTTGAGAAGGAGTAGCCAGAAAGGCGGGAGAAAGGCTCAGCATCATCAGGGGAAAAGAACATCCAGAAGAAACTCTGCCAATAGCAGTGAACAAAGAAGAGGTGTGAAGGGAAGCAGACAAACATGAGGACATGAGATGCGGAAATCATAGACCTTTGGGAGTCCAGTTGCCGGGGCCTGCTGGGCATGGGTCGCCCGACATAGTGGCCCTACGAGCAGCCCGTGTGAGTGGAAGCTGGATAAAACAGGAAGTGAAGGACGTGAAGATGGGTCTGGGAAGGACTATTTTGAGGCGGAAGATGGGTTAACAGTGTCTTTATTTTGTGCTAGGGTCCCCATGCCTGCCACGGTGCTTGGCAATGATGGCCACTGGTAGGAGACACTGCATGCCATACGCCCTAAGCCCTTTCCATCAAGTGTCGTCTCAAAGCCATCACCTACGGAGCTGCCAAGTGAACCTTCTTCCGGTGCCGCTCATGCCTCTTTTGGAAAACCACCAGCAGTTAGTGACACCCAAGAGTCCTTGGTTTGGTGGCTACCAGCCTTTTCAGTGTGACCTCCTCATTCACTTGTCTAGTTTTATCTCACTCCGAAGTGTCCCAGCACAATGAGCTCCTTGCCTCTGAGCATGTACTCATTCCTTCATCTAAGAAGCTTTTTTTTTTTTTGAGACAGAGTCTAACTTTGTAGCTCAAGCTGGTCTTGAATTCATTATGTAGCCCAATCTAGTTTTGACCTGTGTATCCTCCTGTCTCAGCCTCCTGAGTGCCAGGATTACAGACTGTGCCACAACACCCAGGAAACAATAAGCATTTACTGAGCATCTACCATGAAAGAAAGGAAACACGAACCAGGTTTGGTGGTGCGTGCCTGTAATTTGCTTCCAAAAAGATCTGGGCGAGCAACATTTGGAGCAGAAAGAACTACTGGTACCAAGGCTCTATGGTATGCACAACCCGGGTGTGACTGAGAAGCACGGGACACAGGTGTGCTTTGTGGGGGACAGGCCAGGTGACACGAGAAGTGGCTAGAAGCAGGTGGGAAACAAACCCAGGGGTTCTTAGATCAGACTTGAGTCTTCATTTTAAAAGCGACAGGAAACCGCTGATAGGAACAGGGAGATGGCGTGTTGTGTTTTGCTTCGTTTGTGGTGCTGGGAAGCACTCCACCACTGCGCCATATCCCAGCCCTGATTTACAATTTTAAAGGATCCTACTGACTTCTGTGAACACAAACAAAAGCAAAACTAAAACTGAGGGCAGTCAGGAGGCTGCTGCAGGAGTTCAGGTGAGAGAGCACAGTTGTTTGGGGTCAGAGAGTGGCAGGGGAGCTAGAGAGGTTTGGGAGATGCTTAAGAGGAAACAGAGGGGACACCGGGAGCGTGGGAGGTGACCCCGAGTTTGGGGTGAGGGAGGACACACAGAGTATGCACGAGAAGTGTCCAGTCACAGGGCAGACGCAAAGGGAAAGTACGATGAAGACGCCACTTTAACATTCCCAGCTTGCACTGGGAGCGCAGCGCGGGTAATGGCACTCACCTGGCATTCACAGGGGCCTGGATTCAGTGCACAGCACTGAAAAGAAACCTCTCTGGCTCATGGCTCTGTGCATGGAGAAAAGACAGGTGGCAGGGCCACAAAGCAAGTCAGAAGTTTTGCCCTTCAAAAGCTCACATCTCTCAGCATCCGCCACCTGTAGATACAGGACACGAAAAACAGGTAGAGAAAGACCGAATACCCTGACAAGGTAGAAGAGGCTGGAGCTGGGGAGGTCCCTGAACTTCCACGGTGGCTATGAGCTCCTGCCTCTCCTCCAAGAACTCGGGGACCTGAGGCACCAGTGCTGGAGCGGACAGGGCGCCACCAGCTTGGGTCTCTCTGAGCAGGAAGGTGCATGTGTGGAAGTGCCTGTCCCCTACGTGGGATGGAACTGAGGTCTCAGGTTTGTGGGATGTTTTGTTTTGGTACTGGAAATCAAACTCAGGACCTTGTGCTTGCCAGGCAGGTGCTTTGCCACTGAGCTATATCCCCAGCCTTGTTTTGTTTTTGAGACAGGTTCTCACTATGCAGTTCAAGCTGGCCTTGAGCTCAATATGTAGCCCAGGCTGGGGCCTCAAACCTGCAGCAATCCTCCTGCCTCAGCCTACTGAGTGCTGGGGTGAGGGTGACAGACAGGAGCTACTATGCCCAGCTTAGGTTTGTAAACTGCTAGAGCCAGAAGGGATCCCTATCTGATTCAACTCTCAGACTACAGCCTAGCATGGTGCATGGACCTGATGTGGACCAGGAGTTGTGAAGCAACTGCGCAAATGCAAACTCAAAGCTGGTTCTTCTGATCTCCAGTTCTGTGGTTTTTTTTTTTTTTTTTTTTTTTTGCGGTACTGGGGATCAAACTCAGGACCCTGCGCTTGCTAGGTAGGTGTTTATTCCACTGAGCTATATCCCCAGCCCTCCAGTTCTGTGTTATTCCCAGGTCCTCCACCTAACCTCCGCTCACTCCCAGACAGAGAACAAATCACGGCCCTCACGGGTTTTTGTTAATAATGTAGCTTTGGCGTCTGTCAGATGCCCTTGAACTGCCCCCCTGGTCAGACACTATTCCAGGACCTACATCAATCCAGTGCACATTCTCGGACTGTCACTTCAGAGGGTCCTTGTCCCCTGCTGCCCTCTTGTCCTGCAGCTACCCCTGGCCAAAACACTTCCACCCCTGGGGAGACAGGCTCCCGAATTTCACGTGTGTTAATTGCCCCTTAGCTCTGCTGCCGGGCTCCCACCCCACTGTCTCATCTGATTTTTATAAACCGTCTGCAGACTGATGGTATTTGATTTAGAATAAAACGTGGATAAATGAAGATGCTTTATACTCATGTTACCAAAACAAGGATACAAAACCACTCTCAGCTGATAAGGACATGGTTTTTGCTCCTGCTTCAGGCCAAGCTATTATGGGAAACATTAATTGGCAAGTTAGGGATTTACTCAGGTATTTCTATGCTCTCCAGGGCTCCAATTCGGACAAACCTAGCCACACTAGGAGGGAGTAAGAGAAGAGCAACAGGGTCTATCCAAAACGTCATTATGAGATTTACAGATGTATAGAAATTTCCTGTAAGATCAGGATCTCTCAAGAGAAGGGGCACAGAGATCTGGGCCATACAGGCTGCAATTTAGACAGTAATATTAAAAAATCAGAGTTCTAGTTAAGCGGCTCTGGTGTTATTTCTTACCTCAGGGAAACCAAGTAGTACATAAAGGGGGGTCCCCTTTATAGAAATGATAAGGCACGAGGCAGCCTGCCCCCCTCATGGGAAAACTTTAACTCTCAATATTTCTCTCCTTCCCCTACCTGTTCCACTTCAGTCCCCCTCAGCCACAAAAGCCAAACCCACCCTCATCCGCTTTGGCAGGACTCTGATGAACAGCTCACCTCACTTGGGGTGTTCTGGCCCAACCCACCCTGCTGGGACTGTTCTGACCCATGGACAACACCATCACCCCCACCACCCCTGCTCAGACTATAATGGCCCGCCAACACGCACCCTGAGAAAGAGTTTAAAAGCCCACGCTTTGCTCAGCTAGCTGCTGCCTTGGTCTGCTAGGCTGCCTGCTACCCCCCTGTGCTGTTCCCCCCAATAAAGACTTCTCTCATGTCAGAAGGTCTGGTCTGGTTCTGTGTGGGGTCTCAGTTTCTATCAAGAAATATTCCAACTAATAAATGAGGGAGGAATGATAGAAATTAAATATCACAGCCATGTGGTACACACCGGTGATCCCAGCATTTGGGAAGCTGAGGCAGGAGGATCAAGGCCATGTGAGCTACACAGTGAGTTCAAGCCCAACCTGAACTACACAGTGAGACACTGTCTCACAAAGACAAACAAACAAAAAATAAAAAAATAAGGGCTGGGGATATAGCTCAGTTTTGGCACAGTGCCTGCCTCAAGGTCCTGAGGGTGATTCCTGGTACAAATAAATAAATAAATAAATAAATAATTTTTTTTAAAATTAAAAGAAATAAAACATCACCATGTAGTAATTCCAAATGAATAAGGAGACCGGGAGTTTAGCTCAGTGGTACAGCGCCCTCCTGGTAAGCATGAGGTCCTGAGTTCAATTCCTGATACAAAAAAAAAAAAAAAAAGGCAGGCAAATAAAATAAGGGATTGCTAAAGGCTACTAACGTCATAAGAGAGACGTGGTAACACTACTTGCCTCCTGATGGACGTCAAGTCATTGGAGTATTATCATCATCATATTAGTAGTAGTATTGTTATTTTGCAGTGCTAGGGACCCAACCCAGGGCCTTGCACAGCCTAGGCCAGTGCTCCACCACTGCTACACTCTCAGCCCTCTATGGAGTGTTTTTGACACATTAATATCTGAATTTGATCAAGTTTCT
This sequence comes from Dinomys branickii, assembly GCA_004027595.1. Lineage (NCBI taxonomy): Eukaryota > Metazoa > Chordata > Mammalia > Rodentia > Dinomyidae > Dinomys > Dinomys branickii. The sequence continues at coordinate 343 of PVLD010013528.1, read as the reverse complement.
AGAATCAACTACCAGTATCAGGAAGGCAAGGAGAGAGGCGCACGTCAAAGAAGCCCCATAGAGTAGTACGAGCGAAATTCAGACCTGTGGGATGCACTGCAGTTCAACCAGATTTCCTCAACAAACAAGTGACGGAGGAGGAGAGGAAAGACAGGGAGGGAGGAAAGAGAGAGAGAGAGACAGGCAGGCAGGAGACAGACACACAGACCCGAGATGGAAACATGAGTAGTTCATAGAGACTTCCGGGAAGATGGCGACTGCGTAGGCAGCAGAAAGAGAACCTCCCAGAGGATTACCACCCAGACAATGGAATATAGCAATATGAAGACAGAAAGGAGAGAGG
>PVLD010013527.1:0-55762 GCA_004027595.1 Dinomys branickii | reverse complement strand
AATATTAGTTCTTCCTAACCATGAGCATGGTATGTTTTTCCATTTATTGAAGTCCTCTTCAATCTCCTTTTTCAGAGTACTGTAGTTTTCACTGAATAAATCTTTCACATTCTTTGTTAGATTGATTCCTAAGTATTTCATTTTCTTGGTTGCTATTGTAAAAGGTATGGTTTCCTCAATTTCTCTCTCAGTCTGTTTGATGTTCATGTACAGGAATGCTATTGATTTTTGGGTGTTGACTTTGTATCCGGCTACGCTGCTGAATTGCTCAATTAATTCCAGGAGTTTTCTTGTGGAGTTTTTGGGGTCCTCCAATGAGCAATTTTCCATCATAAACAAAAAAATCTTTATCTCAGGTCTTGTTCTTAGCAAACCTGATATAAAAATTTCCTTCCAGAGTGTTTTACATATAAATATGCATGTTTTATTCAACTTTGCAAAGACAGTCACATGAAAAATAACTCAAATTGTATAACTTAGACTACTAGTAAAATATTATTGGGAATAATTACTAACTCTCTTTTAAAATGGTAACTATGTATATGTATGAATTTGATATACAGGGGTGTGTTATTCTAAGTTACATAAGTATTTACAGAAGAAAATATATATGATGTTTTATTATCTACCCATTTAGTGTCAGGGCAACTAAAGGATTAGCTTAGTTCATTAGTGTTGCTTCAGCTGGTGTTATATGGGCCAATGAAAATAATTTTCTATGCTTTATGTGATTATATTTTAATTCTGAGTACATGTAAAATTTGATGGTAAATTATATTTCATATGCCTTTTTAAGCTAATTTAGTCCCAACTGCTCAATTTCCTCAAGAACATTCTTGCAAGCTAAATTCAATAATGTATTTAAGACCATACATTATTGGCAAGTTGATTTTGACCAAGGATACAATAAAAGCTCAATCTATTCAAATTAATTAATGTAGTATTTTGCATAAATAGAATACATTGAAAAGTACACAATTATTCCAACAGATTCAGAAAACTTGTTAACAAAATTCAATATCCTTTTATGAGAATAAAATACCTAAGGAAATGCTATACAGAGGACCTTATCTCAATATAATAAAGATTGTATGTGACAGACCCACTGCCCTCATTAGACTGATCACAAAAAGAAAGAATTTGCTCTAAAATGCAGAATGAAAAGTTAGTGTCAAATCTCACTACTCCTGCAAACAAAGTATTTGTAATTTTAGCAAGAGCAATTAAGGAGTAGAAACAGATCAGATCACTGCAAATAGGAAAGGAAGAAGTCAAGTTATCTCTGTTTTCAGATCATATAATCCTTTATGTAGACGGCACTAAAAACTCATCCAGAATATTTTTTTTTAATCTGATAAATAAATTCAACAGTGTGGCTGCACACACAATGAAAATACATCAATAATGAACCCACTGAAAAAAGAAATCATAAAGACAATTTCTTCTCAATAGCTTCCAAAAGAAAGACATACCTAAGAATAGGACAACAAAGAAGTAAAAATTCTCTCTCATGAAAATTGCAGAACACTAAAGAAGAAATTGAATAAGACACTATAATGCAGATGAAACAAAGTATCACCAAATGACTTGATTAGGGGTGAAAGCAGGAATATATATATTTCATGTAGTTTAATATATAATATTATGTAATAATTTTATATATAATATTGCTTATATAATATTGTGTAATAATATATATATAACTAGGAACATATATGTCATATAAAATACACATATAAGATTCATTCAACACTCAGTTTAGCTGGGGAAAGATAATTTTCTCCAATGCTAAGTTTGCGCGATAGCACAGAGAATAGCTAAAACATTCGGCCTCTGGTGAAGCAGCAGCAGCAGCAGCATCTGGGACCTTTGAGAAATACAAATTCTTAGGCCTCCCAGCATTGCACAGTTTCGCAACTTCAGGAGGTGAGTTCCTCTGGCTTTTAAGATGATCTGGGAGTATAGCTCAGTGGAATAAGCGCCTGCCTGACGGGTACAAGGTCCTGAGTTTGATCCCTGGTATCGCACAAATACACACATACAAAACATTGGCTTTTAAGAAGTCTCACAAGTGAATTTGAGAATTGTATAATTTAAATGTCACAGATGTAGAAGTCTTCCGTTAAATTTTGATTGTATCTGTACCTTAATTTTTTTTAAAAAAAGCATCGATAGTACCAGAATTAGATGCAACTGACACTCAAGTGCTTGAAATCACAAGGGTAAATAAGTAATATGAGATCTTCCCTAATCTGGGCTCCAGGGGGAAACCTTCACTTTTTTACATCCTTTCTTTACATATCTCTAGGTCAGAATTACCTGGGTTAGAATTACCAGAAGAAAATTTTTGTTCTGTTCTTCCTTTGAGAACACTATTGCAATTTAAAAAAGATCCTGTTTATATGACATAACTTTTAAAAGATATTAATTACTTATATGTTCCTGTTCACATTCTTGGGGCTATTAAATTTAATCTACAATTTTCTAAATCTTTGAAATAAAATTTATAAGTCTGTAAACTCTCTATAAATTCTTCAGGACTATTCCTTCAATGACAATTTTTCTGTTGGTTTGTGTTTGGTCTACACTAGCTCCCCTCTAAGCAATTTTCATTCCAAGACTCATCTGTTTATCCAAATGATTTAGATTGCCCTTTTTAAAAACTTTGGTATATTACTTTATAATTTATTGCGTTTTTATTGCTAGAATTGTATCTTCACTTATTTTACAGATCACTTTATATATACGTATTCTGAAGACCTTGAAATTTCTCAAAATGATTTTCATTTAATGAATCATTTTCGTAGTGACTTCATGTTCAAATGAATAAGGATGTTGGCTCTTTTCCCATACTGTACATGTCTTCACGTCCTGTGTTTTTTTTCTGAGATAATTTGCATTGAAATATTTTGAGAACAAAAATTATTTTAGTTTGTCTCTTCTTCTCACATTTGAGACATTTCCAAACTTCCAGCGACACGCTTCCATGCTCACACTATTTTAGCTGTGAACAACCCACAAGAGTCTTTCCCAATCTATGTTTTTCCTTTTGAGGAATGATTTTACCTTCCTGCATTTTCTGAGTTTCTTAATTTTCTACTTTGTAATCATCTTTTTATTTTTTATTTTAGAAACAAAAGAAGTAACACACATTAACAACAAACAGACATAAACAAAAAACACACAAACAAAAGAAGCAAAATAGAAATCCAGACAAGGTGACAGGAAATTAACAATGGTAGCTGTATTACATATTGTTATCTTCAAACTGGCTACTCAGCTACTCAGATAAACAAATATAGACATGTAAAACTGATCAGTTAAACATTAATTGTTCTCTTCAATAAAGCGGTCGTCTTAGCTAGTCCTAGCTATCCTGTGTATACATATATTTCCCTCCTTTCCCTCAGTCCAGTTAGCTAGTATAATCCCCACTTTTAAGGATGCCTCCATTATGTCTGCAACCTTCTCAGTCCTCACAACAGCATTCACACTTTCTGCCTGCCATAGCACTTAGGACCAATGTCAATTCATTCACAAAGACATGGGCGTCTGGATTCATTTCCTAACTTTGGCTGTGCGCAGATCCTCTTGCTGCATCTTGACAATAGCGCCCTAAATAAAATCTGCATTCTGACATTGGCAACTGTTGCTTTGTATTTTAATCAGGCTTCATTTTCAACAGGAGAACATTCCTTACATGTGTCCTTTTGGGCTCATGTCTGCCTTTAAAGGAAATTTAGTTGCTTTGTCTTGCAGATGCAAATTCTGAGTTCTCACAGCTTACTCCCTGTGCTAAAGCTTCCCGTATCTTAGGTCAGCATTTTTTTCTTCTTTCCAGTGCATTAATATTTGTCTTTGTTCTTAGTATGATTTTATCTACTTGATTTGATAATTTCTCTGAAGCTGTTATTGCCAGGCCTTTGAAGCAGAAGTGATTTGCTAATGAGAAAAATTTAGAACATCTTAGATAGAAAACACATAATTTCCACTTTAAAATTTAAGCCATGATTTTCTGTGGGAAAACCATTGTGGGCTCTGGATATCAAATCCCTAAACTAATGGCTATGGTGAGCAGCAAGCTGTAGGAGATAAATCAGAGGCCAAGTGGACACTTGAACTGTGGAGATGTCCATGCCTCAGGAAGACAAGCAAGACTGAAGTAGCACATGGGACCAGCTGCTCTGTAGTCAAGAGCGACAACTACAGTTAATGATAGCAGTCTGATCTCACAAAGCTAATTAAAAATATGCTGCCAAGATATGAAGCAGGAAACTAATAAGGAAAAGAGAAACTGCTATACATCAGTAGTGCCGCTGCCAAGATAATTATCTAGTCCGTTTTTAGTGATGACACGTGGGTACATGATCACTAATATGTCTGTTTTGTGAGGTAGCACAGTCTCTAGGTAGCGCAGTGCACTGACAGTAGACTCCCCTGGTTGTATTAGGTCCTGTTGTTGCTGTCACGTGTAGCAGAGGCAGGGTTTAACAGCATAAACTTTGTCATGGCATAGCTAAAGCACCTTAATTTAAATGAATAGCCACAATACTACTATGTTTCAAATACACTCTAGAATGGAAGTCTTAGAGTTGGAGAAATACGTAAGGATTTGTATGTACCATAGCTTTCTAAAAAAAAATTCCAGGAAGTTGTAAACCCTTACCAATAAAACTCTCTTGGCAAATTTTGAGAGATAATATATTAAATTGATTAAAACATTCAATGTTTTCTGTTCCAATGTTTTTACAAACATGTTTTAAATCGTATTATGTTAAGATGGATTTCTTTGGGCTTGAGGATATTGATTCCAAGAATAAAATTTCTATAAAAGGAAAATTTCCAAACATGTACTCAATTTGTTTAACAAATTTATCCTCTGTGTATTATACATCTTTGTTTGGTAAGTTTTAGAAATCTCTCCACCTGTTTTTCAGTACATTTTTAATTATCTGAGTAGCACAAACTAGAAAGAATAAATTTTTGTAAACTTTCTCAGAAATGGTAGCCTTCATTTATTTTCAGTATAGGAATTAACTCACCAGATACAATCTCAAAATGTGGATTTCATTGTGGTTTCTTCAGTTTGGTTGTATACTATATTTGTTAAAAATATAATCTTTATTTTTTCAGAAATCAGATCATCATTGTAATGAATATCTTTTTTATTTTAAAGGAAAACAAAACAATAATACAAAATTTCAAAACGAGATTTTAGGTGAGTAACAATGGGTAGTACATTGCATAATGTTAACTACAAAGTAGTTGCTCAGGTTATAAGATGTAGGCATGAAAAATTGATCAAACAATATGGTCACAAACCTTTCTTTTGAGCATAAATCTCTTTAAATTGGAAGAAAAAGAACGATGTGAGTGACTACACATGAAAATGTTTCAAATTTATTTTTTGCCTCATGTTAAACCAGAAAAACTTTGTACAAGAATCACAAACTCATATGCATCTAAGACTAAGCAATTTATGTAACAAAGAATCACAGGACAAGTTATACACATCAGTTAAAATGAATGAATGAATCAGTGTTTAAAATGAGTGCTGAGTCCTTTACCAAATTGAGAACTATCACATAAACAAAAAGTACAGAAAAAAATTGAATGCTGGGATAAAAATTAAACATATTTCTAAGTTTATTTGATCTACAAGTTGCTGATATTTATCCCCAGTTATATCAAAACCTTTGACTTTGGATACTCTCTAATATTTATTTTCATTAAATCTAATAAGATTTAACTAAGGGGTCACATAAAATCTTTCATGTTACTTAATATCTATTGATAACTTAGTTTAAAACTCTGAATCTAAATCTTTAATTTTCCTTCAAGTCTGACTGACCTCTTCCAATACAAAATAAGACTGTCTTTTAATCTTTCATTTTAATTAATGTATGACTCTGGGAACATTTTTAAACTTTATGAAATCTTATATATGATGTAAAAGTAATTACATATTTGCTATGGCAAGCAGCCAAACATGAATTTCTTTCTTCCTGAGAATACATGCTTATTATAAGTCAATATATATTTATGATACCACAAAATTGAAAGTGCTTCCCATTGGAGCATGGCAAGAGTTGTAATTTCTAGGTTATTTCTACCCTAATAGAGGGCGAGTAAGTGCTACCAATGGTGCCTTTGCTCTGAGCTCCTCCATCGACGCGGTTCAATAATACCCTTGGAGATACCATACTCTGAGGCTTCATATCAAATCTATCCTTCCACCTCTGTATTTATAGGTCTCATATCTGCATTATACTCTAAAAGCTGTTCCTGCCCACAAATGCACCTAATCTCCCCTTCACCAACTGTATGTCACAGCCTCAGAGTTTTCCACCTTTAATTCCTTCAGAGATAGCCGAAATTGTCAAAATACTTATATCCAGTTTGATTAAATTTATCTATGAAGATCAAGTTCCATATCCAATTATTTCCCTTATGAGTTATTGGGCTAAATTAGCCAAATTAATGCTCAATTGAATATTGACAGCAAATACTTGTGGTTTTGACAAATTCATATATTCATATTAGCAGAAATTTTGAGGAGATTCACCCTGGTGTGTTCTTTATATATTCTGGCTGATGCTAAGTCAGGAATCACATCACAATGAAAGGGAGAAAGCTGAACCTTTCCGCATGGAAACATCCATGAATAGATTCCTAATGCAGTCTTTGGTGGCAGTTCACTCAAGAATGTATTTTTTTCTATTCCGTTGAAAGATTTGGACATGGATTTTATATATGCCTTACTACCTGTCATCGTCTACAAAGTAAAGAAAATTGTAAGTATTGGGAAAGTGCCAGACTTCAAGAAATCAAGCTAGGTGTGGTAAGAACTTACTTTTTAAGGATTCCCATCTCAAGATATATTTCTCGGTACATTAAAATTCAAAATAACTTGACTATCATGTAACAGATTCAGGTGACTTTAGAAAATGAGAATGTGCCTCATATGTACCACATTAGTAAGTTCATTTAAAATCATAAAATTTTGGTGGGCATTACTATTCTCAAGGAAATGTTACCATTTCATATTTCATGTTAAAAGTGCTGCGGACAACAATATCTTACAAGACTTATTACTTCAATATATTTCTTTTAATCAAAGATTTTTGTAAAACTATAGGTTAAAAATTTTATGTCCTTATATTTTGTGTAAATATGCCCAAATTGACTCTTCTTCTTCAAGAAATCCCAGAAAATATGTCCCTAAACTTCCTCTTAGAAATAAAAAGGAATGAAATCTAGCCAGACATTTATGAAGAACTCGACTCCCTGTATGCTTATTAATTTTCTTTTTTTTTTTTGTGGTACTGGGGATCGAACTCAGGACCCTGCGCTTGCTAGGCAAGCACTTATTCCACTGAGCTATATCCCCAGCCCCCTGCTTATTAATTTTCCTTCTTTACTAACAATTTATTTCTTTCTTCCTATTGGATTCACAAATATTTTTGATATGGTTGAATTTGTGAAGAAAAAATACTTCTGTATCATGCTTATAAGGGCAATGACAAGCACTTGATTCTTAGATTATTAAACATGTTATTTTAAAATAAATACAACTTATTTTTTATAATTAAAATAAAAGTTATCATATACATTTACTTATAGTAATTAAAGGACTGGAGATTCTGTGTTTTTTCTGTTATGTATTCATTATTTCCCTACTGAGTTCAAATTTTATTCTAAACACCTTCTAATTTACTCTAATATAAGACAATCAACATATGCTACTATTTAATCTCTTAGGATTTCTAACTTTATAAACCATTTCCTAAGAATGTAATTTTCAGTAAGTGTATTTTGAAAGAACTTTTACTATGAAAGTTATTTAAATGTTGAAAAATTCCTTTCTCTCTCGTGTAATCTTAGCGTGATTGCAAAATTGAAACTCCAATTTTCTTTCTGTGAATGCAAGTTATACATTTTGCTTTTTTCAGCAGGTACAGTGATTCCTAACAGTTTTATAAGTTTCACAGTTGGTTCTGAAATATTGAACTATGCGTCCTACAAACCCTTCACAATTTAATGAATAAATTCCTAAATATGTTACAATTATGAAGTGTATTTCTTACCAAGGAGGTTTGTGGCTTCTTATAGTAATTTTCAAAAATAGTAAAAATTATAATGAATACAGCTTTAGCAACCAAAAATGTTACATGAAAGTAGAGTTGTACTAGTTTCAATCACCACAATCAACAAAATTTAATTGTGAATTTAATTTTGCCTCACACTCGATAAGGAATATATCAGGAAAAACATGGCACATTCACAGATTTTATAGTATTTGTTAAAAACCACAGGACAAAAATGCTAATTTTGCAGCTGGACTTGGTGCCACACACTTGTGCTCTCAGCTACTCTGGAGACTGAGCTAAAGGATTATAACTTCAAAGCCAACCTGGGACAGATAGCCAGACTCAAACTCAGAAATGGAAACAAATGGAACTTCTGGGGATGTACCTTAGGGGTAGACGCTTGCCTAGTGTGTAAAATGACCTCTGATAAGTCTTTAATACAAGAATGATGAAAAGAAGGAGAAAGAGAATTTAATGGGGAAATGATGAATAAAATGAAAAATTAGACAAGAATAAAAAGAATTGATCCCCCATTTTTAGTTTCTTGTATTACTTACTATTAAAGTTATAATTCTTGATACCTATGACCTAGTATTTATTTTAAAACTTTAATAGCATTTATTTACTCATTGGATTATAAGTATAACATGTACTGTTTAATATTAAAAAATAATAATCAACAGGGGTTTGTCATTTAGTTTAGTCCTAACAATATTTTTGAACTTTTTAGAAGAATTTTTTTCAGAAGGTTGGCAGGGGAATATTTTACATGAATTTTTCTCCTAGTGTTGATATGATAAAACTTTTTTTATTCAAAAGCTTGGATTCTAATTAAGAAAATATCAAATAGACAATCCAGTATGATGTAGATGCAATGATCACATCTCTCAGAATATTTTTGATTAATGTGATGTAAGTAACGAATTCTCTATGTGCAGGTATATGTTTTCTGCATTTAGTATATGGTGTGTTTAATAATGGCAAATGTTTGTTTAGTAGTTCCATGGATTAATAAATAAGTTAATGATATTAAATTTTAATTCACTGCAACTGATAAAGACTAACATTTCTAGGCTTCTTCAAAGATAAAATTAGTTTATATTTACTGCATAGGAACATAATTCTATTTTCTTAACTTTATTTCCTTTTAGAAAACTGGTCATCATTTTAATTTTCATACACAGATTTCCCAAATTTCAGATTTCATTTCCAAATCTAGTCATTTGGAATATGTTGAACTAGTATATAAATTATCATAGTAAACTGCTTTAGATTCCTTTAGAGCATTCAGCTGTCACAAGCTGTAGAATGCAAAGGAGAAGATAAAATTTAAGTAGATGTCCTTGTCCGGGATAACCTGAAAGCCTACAAACAGAATCTTAAAGATGGACAAGAACTGAGATGCTATCTGGCTAAAACATCTTTCTTGTGCACAAAACAGAGATCCGTGAGGGTGACTTTGTTCAATTTCTCTGTGTTGATTCTGGGTTGAACAAATTTTAATCCATGATCCACTTCCTCAGCAAGTTCCCATTCTCATTCAATTAATCCCTGCCCTTTCTGCCATCCATAGCCCTGTCATTTTAGTTGCCCTCAAACGGCTCCCAGAATTTCTGACTATCACCAATTATCAGAAAGAGTAAAACAAATTTTCAGGTATACTTTATCCACACATTATATATGTGTATATATGCTTGTATATAAAATGTGTATATGTATTTACAAATATGTAAAGAAAGATTTGTTTTAATTTTATATATATATTTGTTGTTGTTTTTCTGGATCTCATTAACCTTTGCAAAGAGGTTCCGCCTCTAATGGTGTACTGTAGTTTCAGATTTTTAGGGTATTCTTTTAAATGTTTCTATCAACGAGGAACTTTCGTCCAAAATTTCATTTTAAATTCTGATGCAGGTGGGTATACATGAAGGAAACACATATTAAAATCATGAAATAAATATTATGAACTAAAATATAGTTACCTAAGCATCAAAATTATCTTAGACAAAAATAGCAAAGAAAGAGAAAAATCAAATTGATTTTTTTTGCCTATATAGAATTTTGTTGTGCTTTCTAATGCATATACTTTTTAATATTTGAAATGATGAAGATCAATATTAAGAAAAACACATTATTCAAAAAGAAAATGTCGGGACTTATTGCACGTTGATATATGACTTCCTTTTATCTAAATTCAAATTGCTGTTATTTTATAAAACCTTGCTAGGTTGACTAAATATGTAAACTTTTTCTGCATTTCACTGAGAAAGAACCTTTAAAAGTATTCAATGATCCATTAACAATTTCCTTTTGTGTCCTCTAAATCCCTATGCAAAATTTAAAATTAAAAAGAACTACATGATTTGTTCCTATTCTGTAACTTTCTGGTTGCATTTGTTTTTTTTCCTAACATCCATTCAAGATTATCATAATGGCTTTTTAAAATATATATATGTGCCTGTTATTTATATCTTTCCTCTGCCAAAATTGTGTAATATAGTGTATAGAGTTGATATCATATTATTTTCATATAATATCAACAGCTTTTTCCCGATGTTACTACATTTATGTACTTAGCAAACAGGAACTCTAAAATGTACCATGTCTCATTTAACCAAATCCCTATATATTATATTGTTTCAGGTTATTTATTTCTGTATTTGGACAAAAATAAACATGTTTAGTAAATGTTCTAGGAAGTGTATGTGGAGATACAGTACACCTCCACACAGATTGTTAGAACAGGTATCTCCTCCTCACCCATCTCACTTATTACTAAGAAACTAATATTAAAACACAGAATAACAATAAAATACACACTTATTTTATGCCAGCTGTACATGGTACACTCAAGAGCTTGCTACAGAGTAACGTTCAGTGGTAATGCTTAGATTGTGTACATGACAAACTACCTTGATTGCCTACAAGGCCAAATGCACAGATCTCAGAGATCCTTCTTACTAAAGTATTTTATTGTTTGATTTCCATAATTCTCTCCTATTCAAGGTAAAATTGACCCACCCCAAGTTGACAGACAGAAATCTTTGGTTTAAAGAGGAGATTGTACATTTGAAATTAGCAGCATTCTGAACTGCTTGCAGTAAAATTTGATGGGAAAAGATATTGATAATGTGCTCACTTCTGTAGCACATATACAAAAATAAAAAACATAAAGACAAATCTATCCAACAGGCAAAGGATGCTCTACTTATTTAAAAAAATAAGAGGATTCTAGAATCCTATTTTTAAGGAATCATTTGGATTTTTATGATTCTTAGAGTTGCAGCCAAGAAAGTTGCTATCTAGTAAGAGAAATGAGCCTTCCTGACAGGAGAAAAAGAGACCACATACAGGACACTTATTTATGAAAATAGCTCTGGGTTTTAGAGGAAGAGACAAAGTAGGTACTGGAAATTCCCAACAATAACTACAAAATTAATAGACAAATAAAAATAATCAACTTTGAAGCTCAGAATTTGAAATTCTAATGTTGATGCCTGAATCCAATATCTACAGTAGTTACCAGTATCCACAGAGTAATGTGACTTGCTGTTTTTTAGAACATGTGCTCATTGCCATAAAATGCTCCTTACACTGGAAGAAGTCAGTAGCAAAAAGACAATGTTAACAGGGAAAGAATGTGAAAATTGGAGTGGGAAGCGCCATGTACAGCCAGCGAATAACTTATATCTAAACGCTAATGGTAGTCCCATGCAGGTTCAAACAGACACTAAATGAGATTAAACCACAGTATACTCTATATGTCATAGTTGAAAATACCTTGGAGAATGAAATTAAATGTTTATAGAAGTAAATTTGTAATTATTTTCCTCTTGAGCTATATTTCTTCTCATCAGGGTATGCATTTATTGCTAGAAAAGCACAGAAAAAAAGAGACAATGTTAAATGTGTAGCCAGGAGTGGTGGTACACGTCAGTAATCCCAGCACTCAGGAGGCTGAGGCAGGAGTATGAACATGAGGTGGTACTCAAGGCCAGTCAGAACTACATAGTAAGACCTCATCTCCAACAAACAAATAAACAAACAAACACAACAAATACCCTAACAAACAACAAACCTTAAATATCTCTTCTTCATCCTTATTCATTCAGGAAGTGAAATTCTTGTCACTTAAAATATGTGAAGATAAAGATGTGCCAACTGAAATTACTCTAAACTGAATATGGAAGAAACATGTGTTGGTAGAGTACTACTAGGAAAACATTTCTGGGGTCAGGAAGTATGAATGGCGGGTAGGGGAGACTGCAAATATAGAACTGAATCTTGTCCCTACCACGCATTCTTTGCTTTTTTTCCTGCCTTTTTCCCTATTCAGTAGCGCTGCTAACATTTAAAATCACGCATAGCTACAGAGACTCGCACCCATGCAACAGATGCATTCTCATTGCACTTAACATTCTATGCGCCTAAATTCATTGACGCAATTATTTCTGTCCAAGTCATCAAGTTATGATGATCTGAAAATGTAGCTCCATTATCAAGCAGTAGAGCTAGTCAAACTCTAAAATGCCTACTAGGTTAAAGGACCAAATCAAGTATCTAAAATACCTATTATTACAGCTCTCTGGGTAAATGAAACATCATTAAAGCTAAAAACCTGACCAGTGCAGGTGATGGTGAAGGTCAAATGAGCAAGACAGACAGAGGAAGAGCCCTGGATGGATGGAAGATCTACTCAGAAGTAGATTTCTTTTTTATGTCCCTCTAGGGATACCATCATGTGAATTCCATGTGACTACATCAAAGCAAGCGAAGGTTATTCTTAGCTCTTTTACATCTTCCATTTATTAATTAACGGTAGTATAAGAAACCTCCCTACTGATTTCACCATAGTAAGTAGATTGAATCTTGCTAATTCATAAACTCTACATCCTCCACTCTTAATCTGAGCAACTATGATGACACAATATGTTCTAATGACCCAATTTATGAGGAGATGACTGAAACCACTAGTGTGTGCACGGATCTCAGGTTGTGTTTGCAATGTTGGCAATTTTTCACTTAAATTGGGGGCAGTATGTACCTACAAATTATTCGGGTGAGTTCTATTGACCAGTAGAGCTTCAGATCCTCGAGTAAAAAAAGAAAGCACTTAGCAGATGATTCTTATTCTGGGCAATTTCCTTGGGGCCAGGGGAAAATGACCCTTTATAATCTCACTCTCCTTGGAAATATGCTGAAACTGTAAATATACTCAGAATATTGGATAGGAGGAAGAACTCATCTAAGAAATACTTTTACTAAAACATCCGTGAGGTAATATTTTAATGGTAGATAAATGCTTGGTCTACATATATGTGGACTGGGTGTGAATATTTGGCAAATAATATATAAAATCTCCAGTAAAATCGGCTCAGAGTAATCTGAATTAAGATCAGCACATTTTAACACCTAAGAAATTGCAACCAAGATGAATGGAAATTTTAACAGTGAGATATAATTTTCCTGATCATTTGACCTTAACCTGCAACTCATTGCCAAGTCCATTTCTGACCCACATAACATTGTCTACATTTTTGGATTGTGCATTGTTTCCAAACATAAACCATGAGTTACTATTCATTATCTATTTCTATTTCCTTTCTCTCTCCAATAAAAATAAGATGTATGGAAAAGGACTTCAGTTTTGCTTCAGTGATTTAGGAGATACGGTTTAAAATGTGGTATGTGTTTACATTTTAAAAATGTATTACAATAAAAATCTAAATTCCCCTCAAAATATTCCTCCTTGCTTCAAATACACGACCTGTTTCTCTTGCCACATTCTGAAGCAGTTCTCATCATTGGTTTCCTTCATTTGCACTGTTGTGGCTACACTGATACCTTGAATCAATTTAAAATGTACCAGTTGGGGTCACTTTGAGTTTGGGAGACAGCCAGAAGTTGTACACTGCCAGATGTGGTGAAGAAGGTGGGCATGATGGTTTTATTCAACAAAAATTGACAGAAACATTTTCAATCCTTCCAGGAAATCAGTGAAGATACAAGAAGATGCGAAAGAGGCCATCTAGACTGCTTCAGAAAGTAGCAAGAACAATTGTGTGTTTGAGGAAAGGAGGATTAGTGGAACTATGCTTTTCCATGTAATAAATAGAAAAATTATAACATTCACCATGATGCTTAATCATACCAAAGCACTTCAACAGTGACTAGTGAATGATAGATGCACAAAGGTAGGGGATGAATGGATGTATTCAAGCCGTCACGATGTGTGTCTGGAGCTACCAGAGAACACACACAACCCGAGACTGTGGAGACTCGGACTGGGTTAAAGAGCTGGGTTTGAATGAATTGTAGGAGCACCGAGGTAGAGGGGAAAAGAGAAAATGTAATGACAGAGTAGGAAAGAAGAATTGATGTGAAAGAAAATGAAAACAGAAGAATGGGTAAAGAAGATTGTAGGAATAATTCTTCTATAATGTTCTTCTAGTTTTTGCACATGTGTGTCTTGGTTGTTTATCTTTCCTGATCACAAAGGAATCCTTTAAGGGAAACTTTAAATTGAATTTTCATTCAGTCACATACTTTTCCAGACAGTCAAAGAGTGAGTTTCCACTTTTTATGAGTTCCTTTTTAGAATACACCCTATTTACACTCCTGTGTGGAATTAGCACTTCACACAGCACACCTTACTTCCCCTCTCCTCCCCTTCCCTCTAGTCCTGGCCCCTCCCACCTTCTCTTGGTCCCCTTCCCATTTGAGAAAGAGCTCTCCTCCTACATTCTCTTTTATTTGTAATTTGTTTTCTGAACATAATAGAAACCATGCAATATTTATGCTTATGTGTCTGATTTATCTCAACATTATGGTCTCAAGAAACATCAACAGTTCAATGGATACAGGAAATATGGTGTTTACACATGGTGTGGTGCCGCTTTGCAGTAAACAAAGACAAATTTGAGTGATTTGCAAGTTTCCCAGTTCTTGACTCTGGAAAAGCCTAATGAGATAGAATCATACTTTAACATATACTAAAACAAGTTTCTTCAGCTCACATAATATTAACAATAAATGTGGTAAAATTACTTGCAGAGCAAACAAAAATGTTATTGCTTTTCCCTCAAGTTAATAGAACCTATTTAAATTTCAAAACTGTAATTTGATGGCTTTGGTGCCTGGGCATTTGTGCAATTTTCACACTTTGATTTCTTACACTCACAGTTCAATTTCAGAATAAAACTGAGGAAGAGTGCTAGAGAAATTACTCCATAATGTATTACTTTTAATCTAAAATTAAGCTGGAGTTCACTGTTTTTTGACATTGGAAAAAAATTCATTTTAATGAGGTACTAATATTTTGGGTACATAGTTTTTCTCAAGAAAGGAAGAAATGAAAGGAGGAAGGAAGGAAGGAAGGAAGGAAGGAAGGAAGGAAAGAAGGAAGGAAGGGAGGAAGGTTGGTTTTCTAGAGGGAGAAGAAAAGGAGTAAAAATTTACCTGGGGACATCTGGTGCTTGCAGAACTTGCACTGCAGGTCAGCATTTCACTGTTGATGTTCAATAATATTTCAATGATGACAAAGTATTAACTATAGTACAAACTATTTATAAACAATGGAAAAATAACAAAAGACTCTAAATGAGATATTGTTTGCACAGTTTTCCTGTTACGGTCAGGTTTCTGTGAGTAAAACTCAAAATAGAAGACACAGTGTGTGGGGACAGACATTCGAACAACAAAGTCTTAGCTTACTTGCTGTTCAGTGCTCAGTAATTAGACTTTGAAATGTTTCTTCCTAAATTCTCTTGAATATTAATGGATTAATACTCTGTCTTGGTTATTTTTCTCTTGTTGCTGAGACAAAATACTCAACGCCCAAAATGAAGGAAGGAAAGGTTTATTTAGCTTACAGTTTGTGGAGGTTTCAGTCCATACTTGGCTGGCTCAGAGGCACAGTGGCACATGGCAGAAGGAAAACGTTCATGGTGGCAGAACACAACAAAAACAACCAGCAAAAGTGAGGAAAGGCAGAAAGCAGCCTCTTTCTCTCCCTTACATTGTAAACAGCCTGCCCCCATCCACGGGGCCTGTAGGACTCACACAGTCTCCATGCCTTCCTCTTCCACAGGCTCAGATGCATACCAAGTAAGCACCTTGGCTTTTTGCTGAGTTACTCAGCCAAATCTCTAGACTCCCCAAGTTGACACAATGTATCAGCCATAACATATTCTCTTCTGGGCTGGAGGTAGAGCTCAGTGGGGTAAGTGCTTGCCGCTAAGCACTAAGGCCCTGAGTTCGATCCCCGGTCCCGGAAAAAAAAAAAAAAAAGGAACGGATAACATATTCTCTTCTATTAAAAATATATACCATCTCTTAACTCAGAGCAAAACATGGTGCATACACTAGTGGGGAGTTGAGTGGCACCAAGGCAGAATACTAAGCAGGCTAAGACAAGGGGAGTAAACCAAGACATTTAGTCTCAATAGCTTCTCTCTCAACTTGAGCTGCTGTGAGTGGAATGATGGACACATAAAGTTGTCCACACCCTAATCCTCAGAAGCTGTGAATGTAGCGAAGTGAATTAAGGTTTCAGATGGAATTAAGTTTGCCAAGCAACTGAGTTTAGGATGAGGACATGATTTGAAATTGTACAGCTTAATTCAATATAAATGAGTTTATTTCATTGAAATAAAGAAGACTGAAGAGGAGCTCAACATCAATGAATGTGATATAAGCTAAAAGTCCTTTTGGATTTTGAAGACAAGATGAGAACCTTTATCGAAGGAACATGAGCACCTGAACAGGCTAGAAGAGGCAAGAAAATAATTCTTCTCTGGAGCTTCCAGGAGGAATTAGAAATCTCCATGTGTTGATTTTTAGTGTAATGAGACTCATTTTGGACATTCGACCTCCAGAAACTATAAAACAATATATTTTATCTGAATCCACATCCAAGGAAACTACTGTCGAAAATCACTTAACTATGAATCTGTCATAAAAAAATAAGAATTATCTAATCAGTTGTTCTTGTCATTCTTTGTGATAATCCACCTTCGATATCTTGTTCACATTTTATTTGTTCCCTTCTTTCACATCCCTAATTCTTACCTCATTTCCAAGGCAAATAATCTTAATTCATTACTTAATTATTACTTTATTCCTTTTAAGAACTTTAAACAAACTCTTTTGCTGTAATAAATGTACCACACTTAATGTCTTTGATGTCTCACATTTTTAAATGTTTTCAAGATACTTGTATTCTTTCATTAACTGTTTTTATTATATTCCTATTTCAAACTGATTAGTAATTACATATTTTATTGGAATACTCAATCCAGAATTCCAAATTGCTGTGGCAGGAAGAATTCTAGTGGGGCTGTGGGCTTCCAATCTTTTTGTACACACTATGTAACCCTTGCCCTTCAGATGTGGCGTTGACTTGTGAATATGGTGGAATTTTATGCACATGATGTCATCTTTCGTCACAGAGGCATTTTACAGAACTAATTAACATACATAATCTGTTGATTTTGAGTTACTTTAAGTGAAATAAATCAACCTACATGTGTAAACACCATATTGTCTCACTAATGTAAGAACCTGAAAGAGTGAATAAAATCTAGGTGATACAGTAGACATTGTGAAATGAAAGGAACCTACTCAAAAGGAATGAAAAACTTGAATGAGGGAAAACAGAGAAAGGAAGGGGAATCATGTATATTTATATACACAGGATAACTAACATAATTGTACTACTGACATTTTCTCTTTTGAAAGGAATAGTTCATGTTTAAGTGTTAGATCAATCTTACATGTCTATATTTGTTTATCTGAGTATCCAATTCGAAGATGTCAATATGTAATACAACAACCATTGCTAATTTCCTATCACCCTGTCTGAAATTCTCTACTGCTTGTATTCTTTTGTGTTATTTTCTAAATGTGTGTGTGTTTGTTAATATGTTTTCATTCTTTTATCTTTAAAATTTTAAAAATGAAGATCATCTTGGATGAACCCTAAAGACGATGATACACTTGGGGTGTGAGAGATCCTTCAGTTGTCCTTGAGTGAATAATCTCACATGATATGGAAAAAGATGAAAATGACAGGGAATCTACACAAGGGACATTCGCTACAATAGACCACATTCTAGCCCACAGAGCATGCCTAACTAAATGCAATGAAATTGGAAATTAATGACAAAAGGAACTCCCAAAACTCCATAAACACTTGGAAATTAGACGGGGAATCTATAGGTGTCTAGGAGCTCAGATCTGCCTCAAAGAGAACTCAGAAAAACACATACTCATCCATCCTACAGGCAAAATATTGAGTCACTGCTTATAACAAGTGAGCACTGAAAAGGAGCCTGCGCCTTACTTGTAGCAAAGCTTACATAGAGATTTCACTAACACAGATAATCCAGGAACAATATGTCAACCTTTGTAATGTAGGATAACTGAGAAAATGTATTTGTGCTATTTAGAGCTGATGACTTAATGATAATTTATTGTGTATATTAGAAATAAATGCACACTCATAGTATTTCCTTAATATACATTTCTTTTTTTTATTTTAAAACTAAAGCAACAAAAACGTATTAACAAACAGACACAAAGTAACGTAAGAATAGTACAATCAAAACTGATTTACAGACAAGGTGACAGGGAATCAACAATGGTTGTTGCTTTACATATTGATAACTTCGAAGTGTATATTCAGGAACACAGATACAGATATGCAAAATTGATCAAACAATTAATCATGAACTATTCCTTACTATAAAGTGACATAAGCCAGTAGTACAACTATGTAAGATATGCTGTGCATGCATACTTACTTACTTTCTTACATTTTTTATATATATAATTTTTCTTTTTCTCTCTCTCCCTCTTTCTTTCCCTTCCTTTAAAGTGTGATAGAAAAAGAACCACATCAACAACAGAAAATAAAATGAAACCGGAAAGCATTAACAAAGAGACACAAAGTAGTACAATAACAGTATGATCAGAATTGAATTATAGACAAAGCAACAGAAAACCAACAATAGTTGCTGCTTTGCATATTGATATCTTCAAAGTGTGTGCTCAGGATAACACATACAGACATACAAGATTGATCTAATAACCAGTCATCAACTATTCCTTAGCATTAAGTGACATAATGCAATAGTAGAACCATGTTAGCCCTACTGCACATATATATATACATATATACATACATACGTACATTTTTGCCTCTTTCTTTTCTCCCTTCCCCCGTCCCATCTGTTCTTTGCTTTTGAACAGATTTCCTTCATGTCTCTTAGTTTATATTCCCACCCTCAGGTTCTTACACCAGTGACACAATACTTTGCCTGCTCATGTACCGCTGATTTATTTCACTTATGAGTATGGTTTCCAATTTTGACCATTTGCCTACGAAGTCCACAAAACTGTCTTTCTTTATAGCTGAATAATATTCCATTATATAAAAATGCCACAGATTTTAATCCAGTCTTCTGTGGATGGACACTTGGGTTGCTTCCACACTTTAGCTATTACAAATTGCACTGCTATAAACATGGGTGCACATGTATCAGAGTGATATGATGTTTTCAGATCTTCTGGGAAAATACCCAGAAGGGGAATAGCTGGTTTGAATGGAACCTCTAGACCTAGTTTGCTGAGAAATCTCCAAACGGCTCTCCACAGTGGTTGCACCAGTCTGCATTCCCACCAGCAGTGTAATAGAGTCCCTATTTGTCCACAGCTCGCCAGCATTTGTTATTGGATGATTTTTTAATACTGGCCACTCTTTCTGGGGTGAGATGAAATCTCAGTGTTGTTTTTATTTGCATTGCTCGAATGACTAAGGATGTGGGACATTTTTTCATATATTTATTTGCCATTTGTATTTCTTTATCTGAGAAGTGTGTATTCATCTCAGATGCCCATTTCTGGATTGGGTCTTTGAATTTGGAAAGGTACATGTTTTTTAATTCTTGGTATGTTCTAGATAGCAGTCCTTTGTCTGAGGGACAGCCAGCTAGGAATTTTTCCCAATTTGTGGGTTTTCTTTGCTAGTGATTTCTTTAGATATACAAAAAAATTTCAGTAGGATGAGGTCCCAATTATTGATTCTTTGAAGTGTTTCCCTTGCTGTTTCATTTTTGTTCATGAACTCTCCGCCAGCTCCTATGTCTTCAAGATTTTTACCTACTTTCTCTTCCAATAGATTTAGACTTTCTGTTTTAATGTTGAGGTCTGTGATCCATTTTGACCTGAGTTTGGTGCATGGTGATAGACTTGGGTCTATTTTCAGTTTTTGGCAAGAGGCAAGCCAGTTTTTCCAGCACCACTTATTAAACAGGCCTTCTTTTTACCAGTGAGTTTGGTTGACCCCTTTGTCAAATATTAGGTAGGTGAGTGGCTTTTGCATTATGGTTGCATCTTCTAGTCTGTTCCATTGATCCTCAGGTCTGTTTTCTGGCCAGTACCAGGTTGATTTTATTATAGTAGCTTTGTAGTATAATTTCAGGTCAGGGATTGTGATGCCACCTGACTTGTCGTTATTGCCCAGGATTGCTTTTGCTATTCTGGGTCTCTTCTGGTTCCAGATGAATTTGAGGCATATTTTCTCTAGATCTGTGAGGTATGCTGAAGGTAGTTTAATGGGACTTCCATTGAATCTGTACAACAGTTTTGGTAGTATGGCCATTTTCACAATGATAGTTCTTCCTAACCATGAGCATGGTATGTTTTTCCATTTATTGAAATCCTCTTCGATCTCCTTTTTCAGAGTACTGTAGTTTTCACTGAATAAATCTTTTCACATTCTTTGTTAGATTGATTCCTAAGTATTTCAATTTCTTGGTTGCTATTGTAAAAGGTATGGTTTCCTCAATTTCTCTCTCAGTCTGTTTGTTGTTTGTGTATAGGAATGCTATTGATTTTTGGGTGTTGACTTTGTATCCAGCTACGCTGCTGAATTTGTCAATTAATTCCAGGAGTCTTCTTGTGGAGTTTTTTGGGACTTCCATGTATAGTATCATGTCATCTGCAAATAGTGATAGTTTAACTTCTTCCTTTCCTATCCTTATTCCTTTTATTTCTCTCTCTTGTCTGATTGCTCTGGCTAATGCATCCAGGACTATGTTGAATAGGAGTGGTGACAATGGGCATCCTTGTCTTGTTCCTGACTTTAAAGTGAAAGTTTTCAGTTTATGTCCATTTAGTATGTTGGCTGTTGGTTTGTCATAGATGGCTATGATCACATTGAGGTAGAGGCCATCTATTCCTATTTTCTCTAAGGTTTTTAACATGAATGCATGTTGGACTTTGTCAACAGCCTTTTCTGCGTCTACTGAGATGATCGTGTGGTTTTTGTCTTTGATTGTATTAATATGATGTATTACATTTATTGGTTTTCGAATATTGGACCATACCTGCATTCCTGGAATGAAACCGACCTGGTTGTGGTGTATAATTTTCCTTCTGATTCGCTGTAATCTATTTGCCAGTATTTTGTTGAGTATCTTTGCATCTATGTTCATTAGAGAGATTGGCCTATAGTTCTCTTTCTTGGTTGGGTCCCTCTCTGGTTTTGGTATCAGTATAATACTTGCCTCCAGGAATGTGTTGGGGAGAGTTGCTTCCTTTTTGATTTCATTGAAGAGTTTGAGGAGTGTTGGCATTAGATCTTCTCTGAATGTTTTATAGACTTGTGCTGTGAATCCATCAGGGCCTGGGATTTTCTTTGTTGGTAAGTTTTCAATGACATTTTCAATCTCATTAATTGATATTGGGTTGTTCAGGATTTTTATGTCTTCCTGATTCAATTTTGGTAATTAGTACCTTTCCAGGAATCTGTCCATTTCTTCTGTATTTTCTATCCTATGGGAGTAAAAATTTTCAAAGTAGGTATTAATGATCCTTTGGATTTCTGTGGGATCTGTAGTGACTTCATCCTTTCCATCCCTTATTGCATGAATTTCAGTTCTTTCCCTTCTTTTTTTCATAAGGTTGGCTAGGGGTTTATCAATTTTATTTATTCTTTCGAAGAACCAACTCTTTGCTTCACTAATTTTTTGTAGAGTTTTCTTCATTTTGATTGCATTAATTTCTGTCCTGAATTTTATAATCTCCTCCCTTCTTTGAGCTTTTGGTTTGGCTTGTTGCTCTTTTTCTAAGAGTTTGAGGTGTAGCATTAGGCTGTTTAGTTGCTCTCTTTCTGTTTTCTTTGTATATGAGTTCATTGCTATAAATTTCTTTCTGAGGACTGCTTTCATTGCATCCCACAGATTCCGGTAGGTTGTACTTGCATTTTCATTTATTTGTAGGTATTTTTTAATTTCTTCTTTAACTTCTTGTGCGACCCATTGGTTATTCAGGAGGTTGTCATCTAATTTCCAAGTGTTTATGCGGTTTTTGGAGTTCCTTTGTCATTAATTTCCAATTTTATTGCACTGTGGTCTGATAGTTTGCATGGGATAATTTCAATTCTTTTGCATTTAGGTAGACATGCTCTACCGGCTAGAATGTGGTCTATTTTAGAGAAAGACCTGTGTGCAGCTGAGAAAAATGTGTATACTGATGTTGTGGGATTGAACACTCTGTATACATCTACTAAGTCCACTTGTTCACACTTTTGGTTCAGGTCTGTTATTTCTTTGCTGAATTTCTGTCCAGTTGACCTGTCTCTTTGCGCCAGAGGAGTGTTTAGGTCTCCTATTACAATAGTGTTCTTAGTTATTTGGTTTTTCACATCTGTTAAGATTTGACTTGTAAAGTTAGGTGTTCCATTGTTTGGTGCATAAATGTTTAGGATTGTTACCTCTTCCTCTTTCAGCTTTCCCCTAACTACTATGTAATGGCCTTCTTTATTACTTTTGATTGTTTTTGGTTTGAAGTTTACATTGTCTGCAAACATAATAGCTACCCCTGCTTTTTTCTGGGGACCTGTTGCATGGAGAATTGTTTTCCAACCTTTAACTTTGAACCTGTGGATTTCCTTTTGAGTAAAATGTGTTTCCTGTATACAGCATATCTTTGGATTGTGTTCCCTAATCAACTCTTCCAATCTTTTCCTTTTGACTTGTGAATTGAGGCCTTTTACATTAATGGTTATCATGGTTATATGTTGGCTTACTCTAGTCATGTTATTTACTTGTTGTTGTTTTCCTTCTTTTGCTGTCTGTTTACTTGTTCTGCTTAGGGGGTTATTTCTATCATTGTTCTTGGGATTGCGGTCTCTTTTTTCCCTGTCTAGAATATCTTTTAGTGCTTTTTGCAATGCTGGTTTGGCACTCATGAAGTTCTTCAGTTGTTCTTTGTTGTGGAAATATTTTATTTCTCCATTGAACTTGAAGGATAGTTTTGCAGGATACATCAATCTGGGTTGGAAGTTGTTTTGTCTCAGAACCTGTAATATCTCGCTCTGAGCTCTTCTTGATTTCATGGTTTCCGTTGAGAAGTCTGCTGTGATTCTGATGGGCTTTCCTTTATAGGTGATCTGTTTCTTTTCTCTAGCAGCTTTTAATATTGTGTTCTTTTGCTGAATGTCTGGGATCTTGACTCATATGTCTGTGTGTGGTTTTGTTTGGATTATGACTCATTGGGGTTCTATATTGCTTGATTAACTGTACTTCAGTATCTTTTACCATGTTTGGGAAATTTTCTGCTATTATTTCAGCAAATATTCTTTTTATATCATTTGTGTTGTCTCCTGCTGTTTCACTAACTCCTATAACTCGAATATTATTTCTTTTTGTCTCATCTTGCAGCTGTTGGATTGATTTTTCTTGGATCCTTGATGACTTTATGAGATCCTTTCATGCTCATTAGCTGCCATGCTGTCTTCAAGATCTGAAATTCCATCTTCGGCTTCATTTAAGTGGTTTTGCCAGCTTTTGATGGAAGTTTTCTATTCCTGGCAATCTTTTTGGATCTGTTTCATTCCTGGTAATTCATTCCTAAATTGATCTTGTAACATTTCCATTTGTTTCCTATTTTCTTCTATTCTTTTATCTATTTCTTCTCTGTGTGTGCTGAACATTTCTTCCATTATGGTTTTCAGTTCATTTTTTGTCTGAGAGATTATTTCTACTTTTATCTCTTTTGTGGCCTGATGGAGTTGTTTCTTTACTTTGGATGTGATCATTTCTGAGATTGCAGGTATGTGACTAATTTCTGCTTTAATCTGTTCTATGGCCTGATGGAGTTGTTTCATTACTTCAGACATAATTGTTTCATAAATTGCAGGTCTGTGGCTTATTTCTGCTTTAATCTCTTCTATGGCCTGTTGGAGATGTTTCTTTATTTCGAATGAAATCATTTCAGAACTTGTAGGTATGTGGCTTCCTGGTTCCCCTGTATCCTCGCATCCAGGACTTGTTCTGAGTGGGGTTGAGTTCTGAGACTGCGTTTTGTTCTTCTGTCTTCCCATTTTTGGATATCAGATTCAAACTATTGAGCTCTAAATTATCCAGGCAGTTCACCAGGCAAAGGTCTGTTGTAATGGCTGCTCCAATGGCTCCTTTTCTTCGGGGATATGTCCCTTAATCTTTCCACTAAGAGTTCCACTTAAAAGGCTGCTCAGATGCTGGTTTGTGAGGTGAGGTACTCCCTACCGAGAGACCTGGGTGGGGAGTATAAAACCGCTCCCCTGCCCACCCAGGAGTCCCTGCAGGTAAGGGGATGAATCTCCTCCCCCACTCGGTGATCTGGTCACGGAGCGCAGATAGTTCACCCGTTTCAGAATCCGTGCAGGCACGACGGTTCCAAAGTGCCAATTTTTCGTGCTACGCCCGCGATCTGCTGCTCCCCGACGCGTCTCTATTTCCTTGCTCTCTCCAGGTTTGGGGGAGGGAGCAAGGTTCTCCGCTCCTCTGCGCTCCTCAGGCCGCCTCAGCAGAGGACTGCAGACCGCTGAGGGCCTTGGCAGCGGGGGCCGGGACTGGAGCGGGATCCCGGGTCACCACTCAGATTTGTGCAGCCTGCCCGAGGAGCACGGGCTCCGAGACTGCCCTGTGCTGCAGCCACCAAAAAGCCGATTTCTGGCCGCAGTCACTGTTTACTTCTCTTCTTTTTAGCAGTCATTCATTGAGCAAGCCATAAAGGTGACCATGTGTAATTATCATTTTTCATAATTCTTCGTTAATTCTTCTTCCTTAATTGTTTCATGGCAATTTGCAATCTCTCTAACAGTGTTACATTCTCACTGGTTTACATTTTTTTCTCTGTGTCAGCATTTGTAATAGTTTCCACTTGACTTTTCTTCTGATCATACTGCACTCCTCACTGCAGGTCACAGTTCCTAGGTGAGAATTGTGAAGGTTACTGAACATGATTTATCTCAATTATGCATGTTAGGACTAAGGAACTAGCCACAAATTGGGTTTGGGTAAGAAATTGGCCTTCTTCCAGATGCATCTGAATTAAAACTCCATTGAACAACTTACTTCCTTAAACCCCTACTCTCCTCTGTACACCACAGTGATATTTTGAATTTTTTTTGAAATTAGCCTATGTATAATTATTTTGCTTTCCCAGTGGACAGTCACTCTGTGTAACTATGCATGCCCCTTTGGGAAAGATTGAGAGACAGATTAACCATACACATTTTGTGGTGTTGTATTAAGGTTTTTCCTTAAAGAAACTTGGCCTTCCCTTTTGGTAATAGGTTGCAAGTCCTGCTGGGTCAAATCAAAGAACTGGAGAATCATGATGACTGTTTCAGTGACTGAAGTTAGATTTCTATTCACTTGATTAGTGCTCTTCCACTTAAACACAACACAAGGATTTATTTGCATGTCCACCTATTTCTCATGTAGGGACACAATGAATAACTAGTCAATGCCATAGATCTTCACAAGCCAGACTATTCTGACAATTGCTTTGATTCTACTCTTCATTATAGTAACTGTATTTGCCTCATCTTTTGTAATTAAGTGGTGTCACTTAGCTTCTGCTGCCCTATCATCCAATTACTGCCATTACATTTGAAGATGCCCGCTCAGGGGCAGGCATTTCCACTGTACTTTCTGACCTGAAAAGAAGCCCAGGGAGATCTACCACGATATTGGGGCCCCCCTTGCAATATATTTCTCATTTATGGTGAAAGATGTGTTATCCCAGGAAGTAGGGAAAAGACCTAAATGACAAATCTACTCAAACCCTGCAGTCTCCCCAAGCCTTTGGGAAACTTCCTCTGCAGTATATCAGGGATGTTGTGGCAATTCAACATCCTTAGTGGGAGATATCTTTTTGTCTATATTTAAATCAGCCAACCAAAACCTTTTGGGGACCTTTCTAACCCTTCACTCTGCAACTCTAAAGCCAAGGTCTCTGCTTGGTAAGCTCATAACAATACAATATATCAGAGCCAAATTGATGTCCCTCACACATTCTTCAAATTTTTGTCTGTATAAGTTGGAAAATTACATAGTTTTTTTTACAACATAAAGATATTTGCCATTGGGTAACATTTTGTCCCTCAAGATTCAGGCGGGCATTTGAGTTCAGTTATAAGATTAGTCAAAAGATGGTAAGTTTTAGTCCTGATAAAAATTTGCAATGTCTTGCAAGACACTTACCTAAGAGGATGTCAGCTGCACAAGGGTTACCTTCCCAGACAAAGGCTTTGAAAACTTTATAGTTTTCGTGTATTAAAATAGAATCTGCCCAGGTGTCCATTCCCTTTTTCAGGATCCCATCACTTCCCAGGCAATGTAATTTCAGCAAGAGTGGAAATCCTACAAGGCTAGGTAGTCATTTCGCCTCCCATTTGTGTCACTTTCAGGATGGAACTCTGAGTTTTGTTTTTCAGAAATCTCATTTCTGTTGCTGTAGGAGATAAGCCTTCTTTCTTGGCACACATAATGGTTTTTAGGTCATGCATGCTTTGAATTTGAAGCTCCGAATTTACTCCTTTCTTTGTGGACTTTGTACAGTACTGTTAGGGGCAGAGAGCCAATTACATTTTACTCATCAGCTTGAAGCAAATGTGTTCTCAGAAAGCAAATACATAGACACTTAGAACCTGTTCACATAGAGCTATTTAATTTAGAATTTCTAATAGTGATAATTCACATATTTTTATTGCCATTGGTGCTCCTTCAGCACTGAAAACAGAATAATTACCGCATTTAAACAGATCAGAGTAGTAAATCACTTCCACAGATCCTAGCACTAATTCAGAAAATTTATTTTTTAAACATTCTTTCCTTTTACAATCCCTCTCAGCAATGAAATCTCTAGTAGTTAAGATTTCCTGGTGAAACCGAGCCAATAGGATATAAATAGATGTGGATAAAGTTATAATTATGCACATACAGATTTATTGTAAAGAACTACCTCACCCATTAATAGGAACTAGGAAGTCCAAATTCTTTCAAAGAAGCTGGCAGTCTAGAAAAGCGGGATGCAGTTGTACTCTTAAATTTGAAGTCCCATAAGTGAAACGTGTAGCCTGAAAACTTAGGCAGGATTTCCATGTTAGTCTTGAAGGAGAATTCTATTTTCCTATGAAACCTCCATTTTTCTCTCTTAAGAGAGATTGCTACCTGTACTTTTGACAGTAAAGGTGTTTCACTTCAGGTCAACTGATTATAGATGCTTATCACATCTATAAAATATCTTTACATGAAAATATATGCTAGTATTTGATCAATTACCTGCTGCCTTATCCCAGCAATGTCCATAACCAGGGCAGTTAGCAAAAACATTCCATCACAGTCAGCAAAGACATTCTTATAAGAAAATTTCTATTTTTCCTTCCAGTTAACAGTTGTATATAATATAGTGACTGATGAAGTTTGATATTACTGATGTTTTTCATGCTAAACTATTTGCAGTTTACCAGCATAAAGATTATGCCTGAAGAGCAACATCTAATACAATGACATAGGAGAGGAGCACTGCGATATCTTGATGTGATGCATCTAACTCCCTTCTGCACCACCTCAATTATTTTTAAAAAGCCCTGAAGGTGAAAGTATCCATGTGCCAGGAAATTGTCATTAGTTTATTTCCACAAATTTACAGAGACAATGTCTTAAACTGTTTCTTCTGCTATAGGAAAATACCATACAGTGGGTAATTTATAAATAGCAAACATTTGTTTATCATACTCCTGGAAACTGGGAAGTCTAAGACCAAAGCATTAGCATATCTCGTGTCTCATAAAGGCTCTTTCTACATCCAAGGTTGTATCTTCTTGCTGAATCTTTATATGATAGCAGAGGAAAAGGAAAACAGGATGGTAGGGTATTTTCTTCAATTCCTTCCTTAAAAGCACTAATCTCATACAGAGGGTCAGGAAAAAATGACTTTGCGAAAATTATGAACTCTTAATATTATCGTATTGGATTTTAGAATTCAGTGCATGAACCTAAATACGCACATAGGTCTGCATTTTTTTGTCTTAGAAAAAAAGAAAGAAAAGAAAACAAACAAACACAGAAAACCCAGACACGTAACTCCCTTTTTCCTCAGTAGCATTTGGAACCATAATGAAGTCATCAAATTAGTCTTTAGTGTTCATATTAATGCACAATATTTTACTCGTTTAATTTGTGTACAATTTTAATTGGTACATAAAAGTTATCCATTCCTGTAGAATATCCTGTAATATTTTGATACACATATATATTGTGATGTTTCAATCAAAATAAATATATCTGCCTTTTAAAATATTGATTACTTCCATATAGTGTAAAATCCTTTCCTGTAGCTCTTAAAAAATACATTATATTATTGTTCTTTATAGTTAAGAATTTGTTTCTTCCATCTAATAATAATTTAATACCAGTTAATCAAGCTCTCCTCGACCCGTGTTCTCCTTTCCTTTCCCTAGAGTCTGGCGATTACTTTCATTCTCTCAACTTCGATCAGCGCAACTATTTTGAGAAAACTCATTCAAGTGAGGTGGCGCAGTGTCCTTTCTCTGCACCTATCTTTTTTCACTTAAAAAAGTAAATTCCAGCTCCATGTACATCATCACAGAAGTTGTTCTATAATTTCTCTCCAGAAAGGAATCTCACTTTATTTTGTCTTTATACAATCATAATTTGTTTTTAGAAAGAACAGTTGAAATAATGCCCAGGAAAGAAAAAAACATAACACTAATTTAAAACTTATTTCATGAGTTAAATACTTAAACATATGATTCTTTGTCCCTTTCACACACTGGTGGAAAATGAGGAGAGACAGCTTTGTACAGACAATAGAAACAATGCATATATTTGAGCAGAGCACAGTAGTGTTTCAAAAGCAGTGAAGAATTTGGAAACTTTTTTCTCGTAAAGCTTTGATCCTTCACTGGGAATAGTTGCAATGACTCTGAGCCTGAATGTTCCCCAATGAAAGCAGCAATCTGATTAAATAAAATGAATAGGATAATTGAGACTTTGGGTCCCTGGAGGGCATCTATGTATTAGGTGCACAGAACAACCCCAGAAGAGCAGGTTGGACAGAGCATTATCTGTGGGAAACGGACATTTAGTGTCACCTTTTGGACATTACGGAACCAAGCAGTGATCTAAATAATTGATGCAGAGGAATATGTGAGTGAATTAAGAATAATGGAGTGGATTCCATGGTCTACTCTCGTGTTCATAATTGTTCTATAGTAATGTCTTCATCTTTTAGTTCAGTAGATGATTGTACAAAAGACATATATTTGCTGCACCAGTAGTAGTTATGAGTGGCTATAAACTATTGCAAGCAGAATTAATGCAAAAATCCTAGGTATAAGTTATAGAAAATATGGTTATGAGAAGGGACAGCCCTTCTTTGTACTTTTGTATTCCTTACTGAAATACAGATATTTTAATTGGTCATCCTGGAACATGAATGAGTTTTGTGATCTAGATTCTGTCTACCAATAATGCGAACAGAAGCCCTGCTTCCTGGCCCTGCATAGCAATGCTCAGCCTTGGATCACCTACATCTAGACATTTAGATGGCAGGCAAAATTCTTGAGGTTTAAAGTATGGCGTACTGTGCTTTCTGTCTGTGCAGTCTATCACACATAATTTGTTACTGGATGTGTTGTGTGACACATGAAAAACCCAAAATACTGGTTATCTTTGAGTGCTGTTAGGCTCTGTTGTAGGCTGGGGAGTCAGTGGCTTTGGCATGGCCCTGTAGTGCTTCACGCATTTTCCTACTTTTGAGCACAAAGTGCTCTGGTTCACCTGGCACTTTCCTTCACCAATGTTAGACTCGTCCATCTAAGGAAGTAATCTTGGTTTATCTGTTAGAAAATGGAAGTCTGAAAACAGAATCAGAGTTTCTGGTATTCTGCTCCTTACTGCTGGAAGTTGAAGAGGATCAGAAAATATCCCCCCAAAACACATCACTTTGGCACATTATCTTGAACGAAAAGAAACTAAATAATAGCAAGTGAGAAAGGAAATTCTAAGGTCACTCTTTCTAACTAAGCACACTCTCTCTCAAGGAGAAGAAAACTGGAACGCTGTCATCATTGGAAGAAGAGAATTAATACTGACATGAATCTCTAGGAAAAGTCTAGTGGACTCGCTTCCAATAGTTTTTGCAATATATTCCTTAGTCATTCTCCCACAATTTACCACTTCTATCTCAAAACTCTTTTCTTCTTTATTGATTACTTTTCTATAATTTACCATATTTTGGTAAAATAAAATTTAATATTTCTGATCTATTTACGTCTAGCTACTTCTGTCTAAAAAACCCTCTGTACATGAAAAATAACATCCTGTACAATGCCTATAATTTTCTCTTCATAAACACTAGCCTAATTTAGCACCTAAGAGATTAGAGGACAAAATTTTCTTCTTCTTTGGTGTAATTGCTTTCAGAAGCTCTCAGTGCACAGAACTAGAACACATGAAAGTATACACTTTGATACATACTTAGACACTTTAAAGATATACTTGTTTTATTTATATATCTGTAACAAAATAGTGTCCACTATTTCAATTTAACACTTCAGTTTTCATTCTAAGTTTCACTTTGTAACACGTCCTTTCTGACAGTGAGAAATGTGGCTACAATTATCAACACTTGTTCATTCAATTGAATTATATTGTAGTCAATGAAAACAATGTATGTGTATCAATCCCCCAAGCAAAATGTAATCATTATGTATCACCAGCATATACAATAAAAACATTAAAACCAACACAAGAAATAAATATGGAATGACAGAAAAAGAAAAAAAAGGAGAAAAATAAATGAATATTAATCTCATGCTGGAAAAATACAAGGGAAATAGAGTGAGGGAAGAAAAAAAGGGAATTGAAATGTGTTACATATACATACCAGTTCCCTACAGTGAAAGGAATCATTACGCACTGCCAACATGTACTCATGAAGGTCAAGAAAGAAAGAAAAGAAAGAGAGAGAGAGAGAGAGAGAAAGGAAAGAAAGACAAAGGAAGGAAGGAAGGAAGGAAGGAAGGAAGGAAGGAAGGAAGGAAGGAAGGAAGGAAGGTCCCACAGCAAATTTCTCCATCTCCCTCAAACCCAGTGCTCCCTCTGGGGTCTCCTAGTGTTCATGGGACATTAGGATCTATGCCAATACTTTTCTTGGGTGCTCAGCCTCTCTCTCTCTCTCTCTCTCTCTCTCTCTCTCTCTCTCTCTCTCTCTCTTTAGTACCAGGAATTGATCTCAGGATCTTGTGCTTCAGCCTCTCTTCATGCCCCTACTCTCCTCAGCAAATTCCTCTCCAACACTTCAAATTAACTCTCATTCCGACCCTTGAAAGAAATAAATGC
This sequence comes from Dinomys branickii, assembly GCA_004027595.1. Lineage (NCBI taxonomy): Eukaryota > Metazoa > Chordata > Mammalia > Rodentia > Dinomyidae > Dinomys > Dinomys branickii. The sequence continues at coordinate 23,970 of PVLD010013527.1, read as the reverse complement.
AAAAGCCCGGAAGCTGGAAATTATGAGACAGGGTGGGGGAATAAAATGAACCTATAATTTTTTAAATGACTTCTTCTGCACATTTGACATACAATCATTTGCTCAAACTTAAGTATGCATTTTATGATTTTACAGTTGTAAAACCGTCACCACTGAAAAGCTAGTGAACAGATTTCTTCACACTTTTCCAAATGTTTCCAACCACTCCTTTATCCATCTAATCTAATTTCAATGACTACAGATTTTGTACATTTTATAGAGTTTTATATAAGTGGAGTCATATAATATATGGGTTTAGATTCTTTTATTCAGTCATTAAGTAACTGAATGCATTGCAAAAGTCCTGTCATCTATTAATCGCTTAAGAAAAGCTGGTCATTGATATTATTTGGGCAGGAGAAAGTTTAGGGGTTAGGATAGCTTCCTACCTTGGCCTCACTTACGTGTCTAGGAAGTATCAAATAACAGGTATTTAACAGTGATCATATTGCTTATACACATAAGTACATATTGAAAAATAAAGTAGGAATACAAGAAACCTTTAGTGATATTACTGCAATATCTCAAAGTACTTAATAATTTTCTAGATATTACATCTGGAATCTAAATTGAATTAGAAAATAGAAAAGTGTTTATATCATTCACGATCTATGCTTTTATTAAAGGCAATATGTATATTATATTGTTGCAAACCAGTATATATCATAATACCTCACTCTTAACCTTTATGTTAAATATGTCAATAAATCATTTTTCATGAGTAGATGTATATTATGTGCTTATAATATAATATATTTTGGTAATGAGGTGCATGATAGGTAATCTGAATAAAGGCTAAATTTATAATGAGCTTTTCACTCCTTCAAATGAGTTTCTTTTTAACATCCTTAGACTTGAGGAAAGAATTAGTAAAGAAAGATAACATTTATTTTTAAGCAATAAAATTGGAATAAGCATTACATAAACAATTTAAGAATCCCAGTGCTCGGGAGGCTGACTCAAGAGGATCGTTGAAAGTTTGAGTTCAGCCTGGGCTACATTAAGTGAAGTCAAGGCCAGCCTTAGCTGCATAGTGAGACCCTGTTTTAAAAAGACCAAAAAAAAATATATATTGTGCTTTGGTTTTACAAAGACACTCAAAAATAACCATAAGGTAAATTAAATGACTCTGTTTAACATTATGAAAATTTAATGTAGACATAAATGTATTTTCCCAGAGAACATAAAAATATAAACTCAGGTATGAATTTATAAATCAAAGGGCATACCTTACTGAATAAACAGAATATATAGCACTATTTATATATTAAAATATATCTTTGTAGAATTTCTAAACTTTCCAGATATTGGTTGTTACTCAGAAGAAGCAAATATTGACTTTTTATTTTTTAGTACAAAAAACAATTCCAAAAAGAAGAAAAAATTTCCACAAAATTCTAAAGAAAATGTTACCAAGAGCTGAGCTGTAATATTTCAAATCGATAAGATTTCTGAGAAAACAAGTACCCATGAGCTATGCGTGAGAGAAAGAAAACTGGTTATAACGTACTGAGAACTGAAAGGTGTATCAAAAAAGAATTCTCCACCGGTGAAAAAGCCATAAAAGAGTGAATGTGTTAATAATGCAATCCACTGTATACCAGCACACAAAGAGAATGAACTAGGAATTGTTCTTTTCCAAAGTGGTAGTTTTAGATATCATAAAATTTTTAATAGACCAAAATGAAGAAATAAGGTAGGGATGAGTGAGAGAAATTACATATGCTAATATTCAGATATTTAAAGTCTTGCTAAATGACCTGATGTATGTCATTCTGAAAAAATGTAAAATCTTTGGGAATCAAAACAAAATAGCCTTTAAAAATTAAAAATATTTACAGGAATGAGTCTGTGGATTGACTGGCTTGAACTTCCAAAAGCCATGCTATAGTTCATTACCATTGTAATAGTGTCAGTAGGTGCGGGCCTTAGAGAGGCTCAGGCTGTATGGAGCTCACCCTCCTAAGTGGGATTTGTGCTGCTTCACAGGAACCAGCTTGTCTTTACTCCTTCCTCTCTGCCTTGTGATCAAGGAGCAGAAAAGCTCTCACCAGATGCAGGGGCATGGATCTTGGACTTCCACATCTCCCAAACTGAGACAAAATAAATTTCTGATTATTTTTTAAATTATGTAGCCTGGGGTATTCTGGTATAGCAGTAAAAGACACAGTAAGCCAGTTATATGCTTTTTTATTTGAAGATGAATAATGTTTCTACTTTAATTTTTAGTTGCTTTGGTTTAATTTTGACTTAGTTTAAAATGGAAGTGTTTTATATTTTAATAACTTTTATGTAATTATATATCATCGAAACTTATTTGAAATTCTTTGTGTCTAGGTTACCTATGTTTTCTCTCCTTATAAATACTTGTTGGGAGCAAAAGATGTAATATTCACCCAAAGTTAAAATGATCCTATCTAGTTGGTAAGATTTGGAAATGATAAGTTTCTTTTCCACACTTTCTGAGATATATTATAATTATATTGAAATAATTAATACAAAATAAATAATTTAGTTGCTAAACAGTTGACTTCTTAATAGTACAATTACCTTTTATTTAAATATACAAATATATAGAAAGAGCTTTTATGAATTACTTTTATGGCCTCCTTTATTTTACGTTGTTTTTATTTTTAAAAATTCAGATTGGCGGCCAGGAGTGGGGACACATGCCTGTAATCCCAGCACTAGGGAGGCTGAGGTAGGAGGATCTTTGCAAATTTGAAACCTGTGTAGGCTACAAAGTGAGTTCAAGGTGTGCCTGAACTGCATAGTAAGATCCTGTCCCCCCACAAAGAAACAAAAAACAAAAAAAGTGATTCATATTGGCATTAAAGAAACTAATGTTGTAATAAATTATTTTAATACATCACAAAAGGTACTACATTTGAAAATCACACAGAACTAATATCCACTTAAAGTTCATTATAAATGTTATTGTTTCTAAGAATAATGAAATTTGAAACATACTTAAAACTAACTTGAAAATTCCAAAATTTTGCATTATCCGTATATTATTTTACAATTTCACATTTATAAATTTTTCAGAATTGTATTTTTCCATTTGTGATCTCTAGTTCATAAGACTTTCAAATGAATGATGTAGCAGTGTACAGACGTGTCACTCACTTCTCACTGGTAACGCGGATTAGAAAGACGAAGCTGTGCTTCTCTTTTGGGCGGTGTGCTTACCTAGCGTTTATGATTTATTTGTGGAAATCTTTCAAAATATTTTAGATCTAGTGTTTTATAGACTTTTTTCTAGTTTTCTACTCTAATTTTACTTTTTAAGAATATATATATTTTTTAATTGAAAAGGGTAGTTTTGTAAAAAAACCTCATTCCTCATATTACACAATAGTTGTAAAGATTATATTTTAAGCGTTATTTATAAATTCCACTTGGTATTAATGTAGGACCTAATTTCTAAAATAAAATTTAAAAGTAAGATTACGTTAATACTATTCTCATACTTTTCTTGTAGGTCAGTTATTCATTTCAGCATAATGTTATTAATTTTCAATGGTATTACTTTATGTCTTGTGTTCATAAAAGAGAATGTGCAACAGAAGTAATCAGTTTTTGATCATACTTTTTAAAAGCAATTTTATTCAAAAAAGACAAAGAATTTTTTACTATGATGTGTCACAATTTCATGAGACCCTTTACAGTCTTATAACTCTAAAAGTATCTCAGGAGAAAAGAATTACCATTCTTCCCCTCCTTTTTGGAATTATAGTAATTAATGATCCTTCATAATAAACAATATGATCTTCAGTAAAATTCAGTTTGATAGCAGTTTGGATAAATCCATAGTCAAGGCATGAGCACAATCTATTAGTGTAATTTAAAAATTATAATATCAAGCTGATTTTCAATTGCATTATTTCAGGTGCTATAATCATTTTTATTGTCTATGTAATAGTTACATTTATCTGTTTTCACATTACTTCCTCCTGTGGACCAACATGAAATAAACTTTAATAAATTTGCACTAAAATTAATTAATAGACCTGAATACATATATGATTTTTATTAGAATTCAAACACCATTTCTCTCATTATAGTCTTAATATTTTAATTCATTTTCATTCTATACAGTGGATATTTTTAAAAACTAAATCATTTTTCCCTAGCTCACTTATGAGTTATACTTTTCTCTAAAATACTATCTATTATTTTCTGGTATTAATGTTTTACTTGCCAATTCCTAGTAATTAACTAAAGTTCCAAGATGAGTTTTGAGTAATATTGGGATTTAAATAGAGTATAAAATCAGAGAAATAATCAGCTGGATTTCTATTAAATGATACAGACATTAAACATGGATTTGGCTTAATAACGTGTGCATATGGCAGACCAAGGAAAAACTGCCACAGAGCATTTCCTTGGGCATTTTGTCAAGACACTTGAAAAGAGTGTCAGGAACCTATGAGCAAAGTATATTAATTTATTCTGTTAAAATATGTAAGTTCAAAATTGTCTTTTAACAAATAGTTATACCTAAGAATGAATGGCATCCTAGATTTATATATATTATCGTAAAATGCAACTATTGTTTACTATGAGCATAGAGTTTATTTAAAATTATCAGCATCCAAAGACCCAGTCATCACTAAGTAAAGATCCACACTTTTTCCCACACTCCTTTGGAAAGAATTATTTTAGTCAAACTATTTTTACCAATCAGTGAACTGTCATTAATATATGTCTCGTTTTCTCAGATTTTGACACACAAACCATGGTCATTGCAACTCATTTTATGTTCGAGTGGAACAGTGACAAGAATAAAAGTAAAAAGATTTTCACTCATCGACTCATTCAATAATTTGCTGTCTCGCATTAAGTTCGCAAACTTCTCAGGTACTGGTTTTTCATAATTTCCTGTTTCAGTTTTTTCTTTTCTTTTTCTCTTTCTACACTTTTCATATCTTTCTTACTCGTCCCACAGTCCTTGAATATTCTGTTTTCTCTTCTACCATACCCAGGAGTGCACGGATTACAAATATGCACCACCGGGCCAACTGCTCGTTGCTTCTGAGAGCCTTAGCGTATTAATCAGCACTGCTCTAAACTCTCACTGTGATAGTCCCAAATCCTTCTTTCTGATGCTTTCTCTATCTCTTCAGATTGTGTTTTAACTTTTAGTAAGTCCTGCTCATTTTTTTTTTGAGAGCCACATACGACATCTTAATTAGATAAAGCGATTAGACTTAGTAATATATGGTGTGAGGGGAAGAGGGGAGGTGAAACAGAGTAAAATGTTAGGTCTCTTTGGGGTTTTTTTTGGCAGTACCAGGGATCGAACTCAGGACCTTGTGCTTGTCAGGCAGGCACTTACTCCACTGAGTTATATCCCCAGCCCCTACAGTTAGGTCTCAGTCATTAATGACCCTGTACCTCTGGACTGTGAAGTTCACAAATGACTTACTGTTTTGTGTAATTGTATAATATTTTACATGATGTATATACTATTTCTGTTTATCCATTCATCACCTGATAAATATTTAGTTTGTTTCTATATTTTGGCTAACTTCATACAGGTGCTATGATCAATTTGCTTTTTTGAGAATATAACTGGAGATTATGTTGTCTGGCCATCTGATAATTTTATATGTAACTATTTGAAATTACAGTGGTGGTTATATTTAACATTCAAGTTTCAAATATATTCACATTATTATCAAAACTTTTCATTTGCCTATTTTGTGAAAACTGTATTCATTCTAATATGTGTGAAATGGTATTTGGATTTCTCTATTAATAATGATTTTGATCACCTTTTCATACCCCTATGGTTCATTTGTATTTGTTTTGAAAAATACTATCCATATGTTTTTTTTAAAGTTTGTTAACTATATTGTGTACTGCTTTAATAGTGCTGCCATAAAATTACTGTGTGTTTCAAGGAAAGAAGTTTATTGTCTCAATTCTGAAATCATGGCTTTTCCAAGTCTGTTTAATTCTAAGGGCTATTAAAAAATCTGTTTAATAGTTCTCTGCATTTATAGTCATACGTTGCTCTCCTTGTATGCACATCTGTACCAAAGTTTCCTTTTTTTATAAAGACCCAAATGATACTGGCTTAGGAGCCCACCTTACTCCATTTTGATCTCATCTTAAATGATGATGTTTGCAATGATTCTGCTTTCAGTAGGGTCACATCCTTGGGAATAAAGTTCAGTATGAAAATTTTTGAAATATACACTTCAGCCCAGTACAGACAATGTAACTTCTGAGTGATTGTGCTGTATCTGTAACATTTCTGTAGATGGATTTACTTGTCTAAATTCACTACCAGGAACTTATATGGATCTTGAAATTAGGAAATATGATTGCTTTAATTTTTTTTCAAGATTATTTCAGAAATTTATGGTCTTTTCAATTCCTTAAAAATAACATAATCAGCTTTTCTACTTTTGAAAACATTGCAATGGAGATTTTAATAAGAGTTGCATTGAATCTTTAGATCTTTTGAAGATTGTTATCACCTCATTATTAAATTTTCCAACCCATGACCATAATATATCTTTATATTTTATAGGATTGTATATTTTATAAGCACATCTTTGTAAATTTCAATGTACATATCCTTACATCTTTAGTTATATTTATTCCTAACCATGTCATTCTTAGGAGTCATCATATGAATTTGTTGGCTTAATTTCCAGTTTGTATTTTAGTCAATACTATATAGAAATATAATCTGTTTTTATGGTGAAATTATATCTGGCATTTTAGTAGAATTTATTTTCTAATGCTTTTATGTTATATTAAATATTTTCACCTAACTCAGAAGATCATATCATATCTGCAAATAGAAATAGTTTTATCCCTTCCTTTATGCCTAGATACATTTTTAGTCATTTTAGTTTCCAATATTGAATTAAAATATTCAAAGGGAGCAACACTTTCTTTTTCCTGATCTAAAGAAAATGCTTTCAGTCTTCCATATTAAGCATGATATGTCTGATGTTTTACTATGTTTCCTGTTCATGTGAAGAAAATTTATTTCTATTCTTAAGGTCTCATAAAATTTTTAGAATGTTGTTACATTATTTTCTGTACCACTTGAGATAAATAAGTGGTTTCCATTATATTAATGTGGTATATTGCATTGATTTATATTTAAATGTTGAATCATATATGCATTCATGTAATCATTCTATTAAATCAAAAATAATCCTTCTAGTGTGCTTATTTTCATTTGTTAATATTTTGTGGAGGGAATTTTCACAAGGCACAGTGGTCCACTAGCGATGGCCAACCTGTAGAGTCCAGGGACCTCAGCGGTAGGCACAAACCCACTTATTCATCACAAAGTGACAGCACTGCAGCTACATCTGAATACTGAGATTTTTGTTTCCAAAACATAACTTGTACATTAGCATCTTTTGCCTTATCAGAGAAACAAAACATGTGATGTATTTTCACCACCACTGGTCTGTAATATATTCTTGTACTGTATTTGTCAAGCTTTAGACATAGGACCATGATAACATTTTAAAATAAAGCAGGATCTACACCGTTTTTTGTTCTCTATTGTGATTTGTTTGTTTTCCATGGGTTTATACGACTCTAAGCAGCACCTGATATGAATCAATACAAAAGAAGAATGTTTGTTTTGTCTCAAGTGTTTCACAGATTTCCGGTCACAGGAAGTAGGCTGTATTTCTTTGGTCCTGTGTGCAAGGCTTAAAATGTTATGACAGGGAGTGCATAGTGGAAGAAATTCATTTATTTCATTGTGGAGGGGGAGAGAGAGAGACAGAGACAGAGACAGAGAGACAGAGAGAGGCTTCTTTCTGTCCTTTATATTGTGTGCAGGCTCCCCTGCCTAGGGTGGATGTGCACTGGACCATGAATCAGTCACAAACTCTACATTCAGGCACTTCCAAAAATCCCACCCTTCAGGACTGCAAGAGGTATTGGGAGGATATCCAGACACAAACCATAACATTGGATAAGGATTTAGTGTATTAATTGGAGTTACGTGATTCAATCCATAACAAGTAGGCGTTTGTTTGTTTTTGTTTCCCTAAAGCTAATTTTATTTGACGTTACAGTCACTTTCTTGTTGCTGAGAGTCAATACCCAACACCAGCAAATTAAAGGAGCAAAGTTTTTATTTTGGATCACATTTCATTTCAGTCCACAGTTGTCTAGTTTGAAGACAAGGCGGCAAGGCACAGCGGCATGCTGGAAAAATAGCCGCTGACTTCATGGAAGCTCAGAAGCAGGGAGAGTCAAGGTAAAATAGAAGAGAAAAATTTGCTCCTACTGGGGAGACCTCCCCGTTCAGTAAGCCCTGATAAGTTTCTGTCTCACCAGGATAACCTAGTCCTCTTCTTGCCTTACGTAAAATAGATGAAACCACAGTGTAACCTCTTGACCAATCAGGTTTATCCAGCTTATTCGTATGCAAAGGTGAAACTCAGCGTAACTTTCTGTTCAATCAATTAACAGTGAGCACCTGCTTCCGTGCTTGTAAACTCTATAAAAACCCTGCTCATTGTTCGTTGCTCAACAGGGCCTGACTCTTTGGTGAGCAGCCCCAGTCAGGCCCCTCGGCATAAAAAAAGCTGTACACTTCCTTGTGAACTAAGAATGCCGCGGGTTCTTGGTCTCATCTTACTATAACACTTGCTGTGAGCTGTAACACTCACTGCGAGCTGGAACCCTTACTGTGAGCTGTAACACTTGCTGCAACACAGGGAGGAGCCAGCACGGGAGAGAGAACTTTCCAGGTCGCACCTTTCCTGACTCACCTCTCCTGACCAGGCCCACCTCCTAGGAGCAAGTCAACTCCGAGCTCCCAAAATCCAATGACCTTCCCAAAGCCCCACCTATGCTCAGTGAGGTTTTGGGGGGCCGTACACACATATACCATGACAAAGACAGTTGAATTTTAATGAACAACTGTCTGCAGCTCTGCTTTTCCCTTAGGGTCCTTTTCATCTCTGAAAACTTGGTATATTGTCTCACTTTATTTTAAAATTGCAAACGATATGCTTTTTCTCTTGCTCAGTCTAACTAGAATTTTCTGAAGTCAGTCGTTTCCAGAAATAAACTTTTTCTTAATTCCATATACTGTTTTATTTTCTCTGTCCTAATCTTTATTGTTTTCCTTTTTGGGCTTTGGTTTTAATTTGCTCTTTTCTATTCCCTAAAATATAAAGTTAGGTAGATTTTTTTAAAAGTAAGTTTTTAGCTGTTAATTTTCTTCTGCTATTTGCTGTAGTTGTTATCTTTCAGTATGTTAATACTTTTGTTTTCAATTGCATTCAATTATTTGCTTTTTTAATTTTTTGGTTGTATAGGGTGCTATTTAATTTTTCAGATATTCTTGACATTTTCACCTATTTTTGGTTTCCAGTTTCATTCCAGGTTTTTAGACAAAATTCTCTGTTTTGGTACAATATTTTTTAATTATATGTGAATTTGAATTGTGTTGTGACCTAAAATATGATCTGTTTTGGAGCAGATGCCCCGTGTACCTGGAAACATTACCCATGTTGTTAGATATACTTTAATCTTTACATCCCTGCTTGCATGAAACCAGAAGTCATTTGAAAGTGACCATGGGTCAATTTATGGTCTTGTCAGGTCTCTGAATGTTCTTCCAGCCATGGGCTCTGCTTATCTTCTGGAATCCCCAGATAGATAAAGCTTTCTAAAATCTTTCTTTTGCCTCTTCTCTTAGTGTCTGAAGGGAACTGCTTTCAAAATTTCTCATCAACATCCAATTCCAGAATTGCTTCATGTATTTATACAAAACGGGATGTATTTACATATTATATCATATAAATATCTTCCATATACTTTAAACCATTGTCTTGGTTATTTTTTTCTTGTTGCTGAGACAAAATACCCAACACCCAAAATGAAGGAAGGAAAGATTTATTTAGCTTATAGTTTGTGAAGGTTTCAGTCCATACTTGGCTGGCTCAGAGGCAGAGTGGCACACGGCAGAGGGCAAACGTTCATGGCAGCAGAGCACAGTAAAAACAACCAGCAAAAAGGGAGGAATGCCTGCAAACAGCCTCTTTTTCTCCTTTACACTGTAAACAGCCTACCCCCACCCAGGGGGCGTGTAGCTGTCACACAGTCTCCACGCCCTCCTCTTGCACAGGCTCAGGATGTATACAAAGGAAGCACCCTGGCTTCCTGCTGAGTCACTCAGCCAAAACTCTGGACTCCCCAGGTTGACACAACGTATCACTCATAACAACCGTCAATAGATAATTTATAATATTCCAATACGATGCAGATAGTAAGTATAAGCAGTTTGTATGATTTACTCTTTAAAGAAAATGACATATAAACAGACATAACAATCAAGTGAGTTCTAAAAAGTATTGTTTATTTTTACTTGATGGAGTCCATGGTTGTAGAACATGTTGGTGGGACTTTCAACCTTAACTACTTCCTCAAACACTTCCTCTCTACTCCTGTAATTTTGCCAATTGTTATTTCTTTCCATGGCAACAGCACCTTTCTTTAAATATTTCAATGGATGCCCCCTGAGAAATCACGTTAGCCTCAGGGAAGCTCCAAATTAGATAAAAGAGAGGCAGCCTTTTGAGCTGATCCTTCAGGAAGCCACCAGATGAGTCAAAATACTGAATGACAATTCTTGTTAGCAGAGTCTGTGCTATTCCCTTTCACACCAGGAACCTGCACCAAAATCCGGGCTTCAAACCTACTGTTGGATAGGTGGTTAGGGAATCACAACTGAGGAGATAAATCATCACAAAGCCAACTTGCAAAATTTGGTAACCTTTTTCTTCTTTAAAAATCCAGGCTGGACATAGCAGTACATATGTATACTCCCAGCATGTGGGATGCTGAGACAGGAGGATTGCTGAGAGTTTAAGCTCAGCCTAGGCTGCTTAGTGAGTTCAAAACCAGCCTGGACTACACAATGAGACCCTGTCACCAAAAATAAAACAAACAAAAGTTTCACTCATTCTTATAACCTTTTTAATTGATTCCAGAACCATGAAAATGTTTCTAACTTTTTTTGGCCAGCTAGTTTATTAATTGCTTTTTCAGAAGAATGGAATTTTAAGAATTCCTCACTATATGATTTTCAATGATGATGTTAATATTACTATTTTTATTAGCAGTTCTGTCTTGTCCACTGCCTAGGTGTGCTGGGTCAGTGGTGGTTGCCAAAATAGTAAAGAATCTATCCAAAGGGAACTTGTGAAAGAAGGCTTATTATACCAATAAAAAATGGAGTTAATCTCAAGTTACTAACAATGGTGGGCTACAAGAAGTGTGTTGGGATCTAACAGCACTGTTTGGAAAAACCCAAGAGAGGTTCATATACAAAAACTGCACTGCCCAGAAAAAACCCTTGAAAGTGAATGACAATAACACACAGTGGCAGTTCCTTAGGTGAATGGTTCGGCAGCAGTTAATGAAGAGCTATTTTTGTTTAATTGTTTTGAGACTATCACTATTTCATCCAGGCTGGCAGTAATTTAGGCTGACCTCAAATTTAGGAACCTCCTGTCTCAGAGGCATGTCAAATCTGCCTAAGAATGGGACTTTTATAGGTTAAACTATACAGCAGTGAAATTATTTGCTTTGTTTCATTGTCTGACCAGAATTTCAAGGAATAACTGATTTAGCATAGAGGCAGGAAGGAAGTTTCCACAGAAAACATCAATTTGCATAATTGCCAGGGTCCCTCAGAGAATACCTATGTGGACATTCTAGGACCCTGTGTGCTTGCAATGACTCTTCCACTTGGCAAGAGACTTGAAAATGCAGAGGAACACTTTAGGGACATTGCAGTTATTCACAGGAATGAGACAGCTTTAAAATAATCTTAGTAAAAAAACTAAAAGAAAGATCTGAGTAAAGACATATAGAAAATTGGAAAAACTCATTTATAAGGGTATGATGTCCTTGTAATTTAAATGCTCTTCTTAAAATATGAACAAAATCAACCTTCTTGTCCATAGACATATGACTCAATATTTTAGATGGTAATTCTAAAACATACTGCTTTATTATCACTTTATCTAGCAAAGTCTTATTTCCCCTTTTCTTAATTTAATGAAAGACAGTCATCTTGATACCTTCCTTAATGTTCTTCACAGTGAAATATATATGGTATAAGATTAAGATCTGTCCTTAGCTGGATTTTTTCTGTTTCTCTTAAAAAATGGATTATAATGTACTAAAATGTAGAAACTCTTACAGCCAATATTTGTCCATAATGGTTTCAAAATGTAGTCTATGTCTCTTGTAATTATTTTGTGGAGGACAGAAGTATATGGAAGAGAAAATGATTGCTCTAGTTCAAAGTACAAGTTCTTTCAGTCTCAACCAATTATTTATTGAATATTTGCTGATCATCTGTTTTATGCCTCACATTGAAAACTTATAAATAATCTGAAACTCTCAGGAAGCTTAGTCCAGTGGAAAATAACTCTGAATCTTTACCATGAATCTAATCACAAATCTTACACACGCACATACACGCACATACCCATGACAGAAAGAGTATTTAAGGAAACTTTTAGATACACATTCTCATAGAGTACGAGTTGACAAATGCTGAATTTTTTGACCTGTGAATGAAGAATATTACTGACATCTTTAAATCATTGGAAAAATTAAAAGAACATTATGTTATGATATATTAAAATCTTACAAATTTCAGATATTTTTGAGGATTAAAACTTATCTGAACATACCTATTCTCATTTGTGGCTTACACTGACTGTAGTTATTTTCAAAAAACATCATAGATAAGTAGGAGCATAAAAGATCATATGTTCTGTAAAATTTAAAATATTTACTCTGGGCCTTTAGGAGAAAATGTTTGTAATGCTTTCTCTAGAACAGTGAAGCTTATTTAGTCTGGGCATCTTGTTTGTTTTTCTTTGTCTTCATACTATAGTGGAGCTGATATTAGGGTGTTATAGGTCCATAATTTATGGATAATAAATAAATAGGAGAAAACAAATATGTGAGATATACGCCTTCCTTTTGATTCAGTGTTGTCCGTTATATGCCCACACTCACTGCAGTCCACGTACGATGTCCTGTGTAGGAAGAGCTTCTGTGCTCTGCCTGACATAGAATTGCCTCTGAGTTTTAGGCACAGGACAAGACTGACTACAACAACTGCTGCTAACTAAGGAGGTGCAGAGCTTGAGTTTAAACTCAGTCATGCCCTGCCTCTAGGTTCAAGATGTCCTCCATTAAGTACCGAACTGATGCTAGTTTGTCTATTTATTTGGAGCATAGGCAGATGTTCCTACTTTGAGAGTGAAATATACACATGGAGCAAGTGGACTGTATACATATAAGTAAAGACGGGACTCTGCAAGTTGGCATATCTCAGTTTATTAGTTTTCCTAAGTCAGTATGAATAACCTTGCGGAGAAGTCTTTCTGCACTTTTGGCTTCCTTTCCTGTCCTCTAGGACCACGCTCTTATCATTGGGGTAGTAATTTCACACAACTAACGATAGGATTTTGTTAACACTTTCACTTTCCAGCCATTTAGGAAACGTCCTACTTCTAATTCTTAATTTTACATTATCTTTTCAGAAATAATTTTTATAAACTAATCCTTGTTATTGTATATTTATGTATAGATACATGATGTATATGCCTTCTTTATTAATTATGTGCCATTTGTTACTTTAGGTTATTGGAAGAAATGTTTTTGCAAAGATGAAAATTTATTTTCACAAGATCTCCACAGTTTAAAATATATAGTAATTACAGTGATGTTTTAGAGGGCTAACTTACAGAAAATATTGATGCCATGATTTAATAAAATTAAAAGTCTAGGTTCTAATGTTTGTAAAATCATGAATCCACTTAATAGTAAAAGAGCAAAATAACATTGCTGGTCTTCTTGGAAGCAGGATCATGATTATTACTTTGCAGATTTCACAGTTTATACCACAGATTGCAAATACTTATACATTTGTGTTGTGTGGAGGACAGCATTCATTCCAATTACAAAAGAGTAATTCCCCTAAGTTCATGTTTTATTTAGTAGGGGAGAGAAAGAAATTAGGACTTTTAAAATCAAGTTTGAAACTAGTGTCTTCTCTTGCATCCTTTAAATTTTTTTTGCTGTTTTTCCAATGAAGCACAAACAGTTCAAATAGTCTTCTTTAAATGGTATAGTCCATATATGGAAGTATATAAATAAAAATTAAGAATTGTGAAGTGAATTCTGTTAAAACAAAAGATGTATCATTTAAAAATTATGTTTCTTAATGAAACATAGGGGTGCATGCATAGAACCCCAGCACTCTAAGAGGCAGAGGTAGGGACATCCAAAGTTTGAACCCAGCCTGGGGGACTTAGCAATTTAGGAAGACTCTGTCTCACAACAAACAAAAAAAGAGTTGATGATATAACTCAGTGTGAAGCCCCTGGGTTTCATCTTTAGTATCACAAATGCTGCAATAATTAATAAATATATTAATGAATAATAAAATTATTTTTCTTAACACTTTTATTTTGAATATTTACATTATTAACTTCATTTATTTTTCTGGTAGAATTACAAAGATACTGAATGTTTGTTTATTATTTTAGATGTTTCCAAGGTATTGGAGTAAATGTAGGAAGATTAACTGGAAAAATTGTAAGTTTCTCATTTTCTATAAGCATTGGGAAAGTTGATCTGGTTCTGGAGGCTATAGTAATGTTTCCTGTCATGCTTAAGTTTTGCTTATATGATAAAAATAGTGCATGTCCTATTAACATTTCTGAAAACTCTCACTCTCTGTGCTATTTTGGCAATTTTCTGCAATTGCTTACAGAGGAGAAGACAAAGGAACAAATAAACACTGATGACCATGTAATAGAAGGCACTGATACAGGTGTCTGAGTTTCTACACCTGCTTGAGTTTCTAATAGTTTCATACTAGTAAAGAAAAGACAGAATCATGTACTGAAACATGCAGGAATCCCTCCCCTGTCACAGGAGTTACGTTCGAGGGACCCTCGCAACAGGTGAAAATCTGTGAAGTAGCATTGTTATATTTATTTCATTTTTATATATATTTTGAGGCTTTATAAGCCCATCCCACACTGCTGTAAAACATTCCCACTCTCTTTTTAACCGTTCCCACATGCTCATAAACACCTCATATGCTTTTACAAACACTTTCTACACTCTTAAACCTACGTAATTTTAACATGTAAAATTCCATTTGGGTACCCAAGTGAGGTGGACAAGGAGAGATGCTGAATGTATGGGCACAGTGTAGGAGGGCAAACAGACCAATGCTAGGGTCCCCGAGCCTGTCAGTGCCCAGGATACAGAACACAGTGCAGTGGTTGGTTGCCTTCCATCCCATCAACCGGTCGTGTGATGTGTACAATCTCAGGTTGGCAAACTTTCACAAGTGGTAGTGGTGTACTGCATTTCCATTGGATATCGTACAGTATTCATCTGCTGATGAAAGACATACTGTATTTTATTTTGATTTGATATTCTTTTAATATGTTTGAATAAACTTTTGAATATTTTATATTATTTTAAGATTTTTTTATTTTAAAGACAAAAGAATGGGGACATATGAACCAGAATAAGCCATAAACAATACCGAAAATACGAAATTATACAGATTATAGTAGGGAATTAGCACTGGATGTTGTATTACATAATGTTATCTTCACATTAGTTAACACATAAACATTAAAGGAAATACCAAATTATAGAGAAGATAATAGGGAATTAGCACTGGATACTGTATAATATAAAATTATCTTCACTTCTATTAATACCCTTCTATGTTCTCTATAATTTGCTATTTCCTCAATCATTTTTGTATTTTAAGTTTTTTAGACAAAGTAATTAAAATCATAAATACTATGTAAATATCTATATACCGCAAAAACCTGTAATCTATTGAAAACACCCCAATCAGAATTAAATGTATATATTTTTTAAACCTGTGATATAATGAAGCTGCAATAAATGAACTGCAATAGAGTGAAGGATGGCTGTAAACCATTTTATACACTAACTGATGCTATTATTGTCATTTGCTCAAAATTAATATATCATTTGCTCAAAAATTAATTTGCTTAATATGAAGACAAGTTTAAATGTTTGCATATCAATGCAGCAAGTGTGGTGATGCATGCTTGTAATACCAGCACTCAGGAAGGCAGAGGCAGGAGGATTCCCAGGAGTTCAAAACTAGCCTGGGCTACATAATAGATACAATACCAGCATGAACTACATAGTGACACCCTGTCTCAAAACAAAGAAAGAAAACAACAGCAAAAGCCTCCAAAACAAACAAAAAAGCCAATCCAAGCAAAACCAAAAGTGATGCTAAATAAAAATGGTGAAAGTCAAGCAAAAAAGTATTTTTTGAGAAGAAAATAGATGTAGTACAGTGAAATTTATTTTAATCAAAATTTTAAAATATGAAGGCTGTTGACTAGTTTTTTCTGAATTAGATACATATTCATGCTTGCCAATGAATGGGTGTATATACAGCAAAATCAAACAATATGGTGGATTTTTTTAAATTTTTAAACTGATTTTTTAAATTTTGAAAATAATTTTAATATGTTTAGTACAAATAATTCATAATAATTTTTAAAATAATGTTTAAAAATAAGTTTTAAAATCTTTAAAATAAATTCTAAAAGACACAATGCCATTAACCCACAATCGAAGGGCAAAGCACTTGCCTTTGCTTTGCACACACTGATCCCACCCTTCTGGTGACTTTCTGCCGCAGTTCTGCAAATACTCTTGCGATTGTCTTTAGTTGTGATGGTCTGACTCCAAGTCCTGAATTAATTCTAACTTCTTCTATCATTCATGATAATTTTCATTTGCGGGCAAAGCCAAAAGTGTCCCAGTTCCACATGCCGGGAATGAGGTGTCTGAGGACACACTGTGTATTTTACAAGCCCACTTACTTGTTGGATGGCGCTTAGCAACTGCGTTCACCATATTTTTTTATCACAATTCATAAACAGTTGTGAAGGAGGATTCCCAGAGCTGTATCAGAAGCTGGCAGGACAAACGGAATATGTGTTTTCAAAGAGATGGTGAGTATTTTGAAGGAAATTAATGGCAATGTGTCTTTTAGTGCAATAATTATCAGAATTTAAGCAGTCACCATATATTTCAACCACAGCTTCCATGTGTGTGTTCAAACTTTTGAAACTATCAAAATATATTCTACTTGAACTTATGCTATATCCAGACACATTAGTTAGCAAAGTCCTTCATAACCCTTTTCTGTACTTACTATTCTGACTTTAGGTTTATTAATGCCCATGTGTTTCTGTTTCCTATTTTGAAGTCTTTTAGGCTGCTAATATTTAGGTAATCTTACGTTTTGAAGCACTGATCATTTTCCATTTCCATTACTAAATACCATTCAGTAACTACAGATTACAAAATTGGTTAACTAACACTTTGCCTTAGAATACACTTACAAATTTTGTAGTTAAGAATTAAGACAAAACTAATAATATCTTACTTTTTTCTCAATGGCTGGGTGTAGGTGATGGAAATAATCCAAAATGCTAGAGCTGGCCTTATTTGAAGACTCTTTCTTTGTCTAGGCAAAAGGCTTGAAGGATTGGAAGTTGGGCCCACCAGAGTTCGTTGAGCTACTGGCGTTTTCTTAGTGTGTTCTCCTTAGATAATTTGAATTACAGTTCAGAGTTCAAAGAATGATTGTGTCACCAAACAAAGTAGAAGTTGTGTGTTGCATTCTGACCAGTTTCACAAGTTTCAGTATGCTGCTACAGTAAGGCATATAATTCAGTGAAGGTTAAGAAGCAGATATTTAGGCCACACTGCAAATGGGAATAGTCTCATAAAACTTGAGGCCATTTAAAACATAACATGAATCCTTCATATTCTAACAAATGTATTTTCTTATATCTGTTTTTTTCTTTTTTAATCTATCAACCTAGAATGGAACACTTGAATCTTATAGCCATTTCACTCATGAATCATAGAATCTCATCACAAAAGTACACAAAGCATATAGTTAAATTTTTAAATCTATTGCATTTAATTTTGTCTTTTATAATGTGCATTAATTTACATTTGAGGAGACAAATCAGTTGAACACACTCACTTTTAAATGGGGTTAAATGTACTCACATATACACATGTTCTAGTCATATACTTTAGTGTATGTATTTTTTCATTTAATAAATGGCTATTGAGCACCAATCAAGAGTTTAATATAACTCTTGGCACTGACTATAACATACGAATTAAACCTAACATATGTATATACTGACTCATGGATCCTATACTGTAGAGAAGATGGTGTCAAATACTGAAATCAAGCACTTTTTATTGACTTATAGAAGAGTGTTTATTGCCACAGAGAATAAATACAGGTTCTCATAACAACGTAGCTATTACAAGGACTTCTCATATTTAATTTATTTTTGAAAGAGCAATATTTATTTCATAGTGACTAATTAAATACTTACTGTACAGACTTCGGGGAAGATGGCGACCAGGTGAGGGGCAGAGGGAAACTCTCCCAGAGACCGATCCTTTGCATGTGGGTGCCCGATCCATGGATGCAAAATTCCAACTGATCAGGTTGCTCTCCACGGCCTGAGCATTAAAGGGCCGGCTGGACAAGCCGCGCAGCGAGAAGTGGGCGGATCCTGAGAGCTGGGCGCCCGAGGGATCGGTGCTGCACTTGGGCCACAGCTTGGCTCAATCCGCTTACAGACCAGAAAGCTATTGCGGCGGGACGGATGCTTCCAGCTCCTGAACACGATCAGCTCGGAGGTGGCTGTAACCAGGATTTGTGGGAGGCGGTAGAGTAAACTCAGAGAATGCGCTACTGGGGCAGATTGCGCCAATCTGGGCAGCTGTCTGGGATCCCGCTCAGAGCCCCGCCCCGGCAGTCGGCACCGCGCGAACTGTGGCAGCTGTGGTCAGCAGGATTTCTGAGTCGGGAAAAAGCTTGATCCAGGGAGATACATCTGAACGGCATTCCTGTCTGCACGATCCCAGGGTGAGTTGATTGGGTGCCCTAACCAGTTTTTCCTGACTCGGGAAGAAGCTCTGCCCAGCGAGGGACATCCAAGCAACTTTAATGACTGCAGGATCCCCCGGAAAGGAAGAGCTAGCAAGGCGCGCCGACGGGATTTGTGAGGGGGGAAGGAGCTCCACCCAGGGAGGAACAAATGAGTGGCCTGCCTGCAAGGTGCCTGGGGCGGCGAGCTGTTTATGCCCCCCAGACAGGGCTCGGGGTAGGGAGTAGAAGCAGAAATCTCAGCAGACAGCTTAAGGGACATTCTCCCAAAGAGAAGGAATCATTGGAGCAGCCTCTGCAGCTGACCTTCACCTGCAGAACTGCCTGTGGAATTTATAGCTCCACATTTTGAATCTGATACCCAAAAATAGGAAAACAGAGGAACAAAACACAGTCTCAAAACTCAACCCCACCCAGAACAAGTTTTGAATGTGAAGATACAGGGGACCCAGGAAGCTACATACCTGCAAGTTATGAAACGATTGCATCCGAAATAAAACAAATCCAACAGGCCATAAAAGAGCTTAAAGCAGAAATAAGCCACATACCCGCAATGATTTCTCAGACAAAAAACGAACTGAAAACAATGATGGAAGAAATGTTCCGTGCACATAGAGAAGAAATAGACAAAAGACTAGAAGAAAATAGGAAACAAATGGAAACGTTACAAGAGCAATTTAGGAATGACTTACCAAGAATGAAACAGGTCCAAAGAGAATGCCAGGATTTGAAAACTAACGCTGAAAGCATGACAAACCGTTTAAATGAAACGGAAGATAGAATTTCAGAACTTGACGACAGCATGGCAGCTTATGAGCGTGAAAAAAAGAATCTCATGATATCATGAAAGACACAAGAAAAATCAATCCAACAGCTCCAAGATGAGGCAAAATGTAACAATATTCGAATTACAGGAGTGTGTGAATCAGCCGGAGATCTCACAAATGATATAAAAAGAATATTTGCTGAAATAATAGCAGAAAATTTCCCAAACAAGGTAAAAGATACTGAAGTTCAGTTAAGCGAGGCATATAGAACCCCAATGATCCATAACCCAAAGAAAAACACACACAGGAATATAATAGTCAAGATCCCAGATATCCAGCAAAAGAACACAATATTAAAAGCTGCTAGAGAAATGAAACAGATCACCTATAAAGAAAGCCCATCAGAATCACAGCAGACTTCTCAACAGAAAACATGAAATCAAGAACAGCTTCAAGCGAGATACTACAATTTCTGAGACAAAACAACTTCCAACCCAGACTGATGTATCCTGCAAAATTATCCCTCAAGTTCAATGCAGAAATAAAATATTTCCACGACAAAGAACAACTGAAGAACTTCATGAGTGCCAAACCAGCATTACAAAAAGCACTAAAAGATATTCTAGACAGGGAAAAAAGAGACCACAATCCCAAGAACAGCGATAGAAATAACTCCCTAAACAGAACAAGTAATTAAACAGTCAGCAAAAGAAGGAAAACTTCAAGTAAATAACATGACTTGAATAAGTCAGCATATAACCATTAATGTAAATGGCCTCAACTCAAAAGTCAAAAGGAAAAGATTGGAAGAGTGGATTAAGGAACACAATCCAACGATATGCTGTATACAGGAAACACATTTTACTCAAAAAGAAAATCACAGGTTGAAAGTTAAAGGTTGGAAAACAATTCTCCATGCAACAGGTCCCCAGCAAAAAGCAGGGGTAGCTATTATGTTTGCAAACAATGTAAACTTCAAACCAAAAGCAATCAAAAGAGATAAAGAAGGCCACTACACACTAGTTAGGGGAAAGCTACAAGAGGAAGAGGTAAAAATCCTAAACATTTATGCACCAAACCATGGAGCACCTAAATTTACAAGGCAAATCTTGATAGATGTAAAAAATCAAATAACTAATAACACTATTGTAATAGGGGACCTAAACACCCCGCTGACGCAAAGAGACAGGTCAACCGGACAGAAACTCAGCAAAGAAATAACAGACCTGAACCAAAAGTGTGAACAAATGGACTTAGAGGATGTATATAGAGTGTTCCACCCCACAACATCAGAATACACATTTTTCTCAGCTGCACATGGGTCTTTCTCCAAAATAGACCACATTCTAGCCCATAGAGCATATCTACCTAAATGCAAAAGAATTCAAATTATCCCATGCATATTAT
Organism: Dinomys branickii; assembly: GCA_004027595.1. Classification (NCBI taxonomy): domain Eukaryota; kingdom Metazoa; phylum Chordata; class Mammalia; order Rodentia; family Dinomyidae; genus Dinomys; species Dinomys branickii. The sequence goes on along the minus strand of PVLD010013527.1, from coordinate 2,718 downwards.
CGGACCACAGTGCAATAAAATTGGAAATTAATGACAAAGAGAACTCCAGAAACCACATAAACACATGAAAATTAGACAACAACCTACTGAATGACCAAAGAGTCACACAAAAAGTTAAAGAAGAAATTAAAAATTACCTACAAATAAATGAAAACGCATGTACAGCCTATCGGAATCTGTGGGATGCAATGAAAGCAGTCCTCAGAGGGAAATTTATAGCAATGAAAGCATATACAAAGAAAATAGAAAGAGAGCAAATAAATAACCTAATCATATACCTCAAACTCTTAGAAAAAGAGCAGCAAGCCAAACCAAGAACCCAAAGAAGGGACGAGATTATAAAATTCAGGGCAGAAATTAATGCAATTGAGATGAAGAAAACTCTACAAAAAATTAGTGAATCAAAGAGTTGGTTCTTCGAAAGAGGAGATAAAATTGATAAACGCCTAGCCAACCTTATCAAAAAAAGAAGGGAAAGATCTCAAATTCATGCAATAAGGAACGAAAAGGAGGAAGTCACTACAGATCGAAAAGAAATACAAAAGATCATTAATACGTACTTTGAAAATCTGTATTCCCATAGGATAGAAAGTACAAAAGAAATGGACAAATTCCTAGAAAGGTACAAACTGCCAAAATTGAATCAGGAAGACGTAAAAATCCTGAATAACCCAATATCAATTAATGAGATTGAAAACGTCATTAAAAACTTACCAACAAAGAAAAGCCCAGGCCCTGATGGATTCACAGCAGAATTCTATAAAACATTTAGAGAAGATATAATGCCAACACTCCTCAAAATCTTCAATGAAATCGAAAAGGAAGCAACTCTCCCCAACACATTTCTGGAGGCAAGTATTATACTGATACCAAAACCAGAGAGAGACCCAACCAAGAAGGAGAGCTACAGGCCAATCTTGCTAATTAACATAGATGCAAAGATAATCAACAAAATACTGGCAAATAGATTACAGCGAATCATAAGGAAAATTATACACCACGTCCAGGTAGGATTCATTCCAGGAATGCAGGGATGGTTCAATATTCGCAAATCAATTAATGTAATACACTATATTAATACAGTCAAAGACAAAAACCACATGATCATCTCAATAGATGCAGACAAGGCTTTCGATAAAGTCCAACATATATTCATGTTAAAAACCTTAGAAAAAATAGGAATAGATGGCCTCTACCTCAACCTGATCAACACCATCTACAACAAACCAACAGCCAACATCATACTAAATGGACATAAACTGAAAACTTTCACTTTAAAGTCAGGAACAAGACAAGGATGTCCATTATCACCACTCCTATTCAACATAGTTCTGGAAGCACTAGCCACAGCAATCAGACAAGAGAGAGAAATAAAAGGAATAAGGATAGGAAAGGAAGAAGTCAAACTATCACTATTTGCAGACGACATGATACTATACATGGAGGACCCAAAAAGCTCCACAAGAAAACTCCTGGAATTAATTGACAAATTCGGCAGTGTAGCCAGATACAAAGTCAACACCCAAAAACCAATAGCATTCCTGTACACGAACAACAAACAGACTGAGAGAGAAATTGAGGAAACCATACCCTTTACAAGAGCAACCAAGAAATTGAAATACTTAGGAATCAATCTAACAAAGAATGTGAAAGATTTATTCAGTGAAAACTACAATACTCTGAAAAAGGAGATTGAAGAGGATTTCAATAAATTGAAAAACATACCCTGCTCATGGTTAGGAAGAACTAACATTGTAAAAATGGCCATACTATCAAATCTGTTGTACAGATTCAATGCAATTCCCATCAAACTACCGTTAACATACCTCACAGATCTAGAGAAATTACTCCTCAAATTCATCTGGAACCAGAAGAGACCCAGAATAGCAAAAGCAATCCTGGGCAATAAGGACAAGTCAGGTGAAATGACAATCCCTGACCTGAAATTATATTACAAAGCTACTGTAATAAAATCAACCTGGTACTGGCTAAAAAACAGACCTGCAGATCAGTGGAACAGACTGGAAGATGCAACCACAATGAAAAACCCACTGAGCTACCTAATATTTGACAAAGGGGTCAACCAAACCCACTGGAAAAAAGAAGGCCTATTTAATAAATGGTGCTGGAAAAACTGGCTTGCCTCTTGCCGAAAACTGAAAATAGTCGCCAGTCTATCACCATGCACCAAACTTAGGTCAAAATGGATCACAGATCTCAACATTAAAACAGAAACTCTAAATCTATTGGAAGAGAAAGTAGGTAAAAATCTTGAAGACATAGTAGTAGGCAGAGAGTTCATGAATAAAAATGAAACTGCAAGGGGAACACTTCAAAGAATCAATAATTGGGACCTCATCCTACTGAAAAGTTTTTGTACATCTAAAGAAATCACCAACAAAGTAAAAAGAAAACCCACAAATTGGGAAAAAGTCCTAGCTGGCTGTCACTTAGACAAAGTTCTTCTATCTAGAACATACAAAGAATTAAAAAACATGTACCTGTCCAAATTCAAAGAACCAATCCAGAAATGGGCATCTGAGATGAATACACACTTCTCAGACAAAGAAATACAAATGGCAAATAAATATATGAGAAAATGTTCCACATCCTTAGTCATTCGAGAAATGCAAATAAAAACAACATCGAGATTTCATCTCACCCCAGTAAGACTGGCCAGTATGAAAAAGTCATCCAATAACAGATGCTGGCGAGGCT
>PVLD010013526.1:0-55832 GCA_004027595.1 Dinomys branickii | reverse complement strand
AAAATTCATACTTAGGGTCTATATTGTTTAAAGACTCAACTAAGGCAGCCACATTTTGTTCTTTTTCTTTTCTTTCCTTAGCTTCCTCCAAGTTTCAGTTATAGAATACTAAGGTAGCAGTTCTTACTGAAGTATCAAGTGAGCTATCTGTAACAAAAGCTATCTTTTGTAACTTTTTCTTAATATCTGTGGCTGACTGGGTAATAAATGTGTCTTTAAGTATAAGCTGTCCTATTGAATCAGGAGCTGTGGACATATATTTTAACAGTATCTCTTATAAATGTTCTAAGAAGGTAGAGGAGTTTTCATCTTTCTCTTGCTAAATAGTTGATAATTTAAAATAACTAGAAGGCTCAGTCTTTTCCTTCGTAGACCTTCAAGAATATATACTTCAAAATGTCTCCTGTTTCAATCTCCATCTCACTGTTAGTCCAGCAGACTGCTTAGGCTTTAGCAGGAACTGGTTGTTTCCTTGGCTGCCTATCTTCTGGGTGTCTAAAATTAACAATATGGGGCTGGGGATATAGCTCAGTGGAATAAGCACTTGCCTAGCAAGCGCAGGGTCCTGAGTTCGATCCCCAGTACCGCAAAAAAAAAAAAAAATTAACAATATGATATTCATTATCAAATGTAGTAGCTTGTAGTTCTGCATGCCTGTCATTAGAAGTCAATGTTTGATTTAAGATTAACATCACATCTTTACAATCTAGCTTATAGGTCTGAGTAAATCTTCTATAGACCTCAAAGTACTTATCAGGATCATTGGAAAATTTTCCTAGATACAGCTTGATATGTTTTGAGTCATCAAGAGAAAGAGGCATATGAACATGGGTAGTCTCATATGGTTACAATTATACGTAGAGAGCACAAATAAGAATTATTTCTTAATTGAATATAAGGCAATTCAGACTATTTTCCCTTCCTTACAATATTATGATAGTTATAAGACAGCATCATAATTAACTCTTCTGCATTCCATTTTTGCCCCAGGGGTAGGTGTGTGTGTGCAGAAAAATACCCAATGTCGCTTTTTCAACACGTAAAGGTTGCACATCTTCCAGTGCTTAAGAATGCATTCCAAGGGCATAAGAGACTTTGACATTGAGTTACTCATGTCTAAAATGCAAAAAGAAACTCGATGTCTTCTTCAGTTTCTATTCAATTTCTGTTTATACTCTCAGGGCATCTCTCAAGTAGATTCCACTGCAGGGAAGGTGAATGACATCTGGAATAAGCAGAAGACAAAATTCCACCAGCCTATGCTTCTTCAAACTGGTGCACAATTTCATCTGATGAACTTACTCCTAGAGGACATTTATAAGCACAAGTTCCATTGGTTTCAACTGTGACAGTAATGTTGAAAGAAGATAGCATAACTTTGTCTTAAGCCATTGTTTTTTAGTTCTTTGAGAGAGGATGAGGCAAACAAATCAAAGGACAACTTTTATCTTGCAAAGAAGATCACTTTTATAGATCTAAGCAAACAAATGATTTGGAGGATTTTTGCCCAGGAGAAAGCCTCCAAGGCACATATGTCATCTACTTAATCACCTAGGAAGCCTTTGCTAACAGCAAGACAAGGCTAAGCCTTTGTCTATTTATAATTTTTTATATCTCATAACCTCACAGGTTAAACTTATATTTACCACCTAGCAATCACATGTTATATGTTAGTAAAGGCACATTTATGAGTCTTCTATGAACGCATGAAAGAAAAGCCTGACTAAAATCTCTTCTTACTCATATCATATGTAAGACATAAATGTAAACCATTCCCTTGATAGCTGTTTTCCTCCATGAAAGGTAAAGAATTTTGGCAAGCTGCCTCAGCACGATTTCTGGACGAAGAGGCAACCTAAGAACAAGGAGGTTCTAAAGTTAACTCCTAAGAAGTTGGAGAAAAATTGGGATTTCTGACTTCATAGTAAAGAGAAAAAATATAATAGATAAGAAGAAATTTTTCTGTGATTGAGAGCCAGTTTCTACTCAGAAACCTCCTGGACATGAAATTGTGTTGATACGGGTTTCTATTGGTTCATGAAACCAGAAATCAATCTGCAAAAAGGAATCCAGCTGTCTGTTTAGCCAGCATTCTATTGGCCATTGGCGTCAATGGGGCAAAGATGCTCAGGAAACCTGTCCTCTGCTTTAAGAGTACCAGCTGCTGTAAGAGTATTTAATTAGCTGGCAGAGTAACCACTGTTTGTCAGAGTTCTATAAGAGATAGGTAAAAGCCTGAGCAAGGTCATTATTTACTACTTTATAAGTTTACAATAAAGGTTTCAAAGTCCACAACTTTTTATCAAAGTATTGATCCTATACAAATAGACCTAGGAGGGGAATAAGAAAGGTTGAAGATCCTCCCTTGGGCTACATGTGTTTTGGTCCCATAAGTGTGGTGCTTTGGAAGTAGTTCCTTATGGTTTTACCAGAAGTCAGTTCTTTCCATGGTATCTCAGGTTCAGTTTCCTGAGGAAGATCTTCCCAGAACAGTAAGCTGGAACATGGCCCTTTAGTAAGTTCTTTTGGAAAGGCAATATTCTGATGCCTCATCTGACCCAGAGACAGTGTATATGTCCCTCTTCTAAGATGACTTCTCTGTCTTCAGTGTTAACAAATGCTCATTTTTCTATGGACTTCATTTAGTTGTTGGTTAAGAGGAAAAGTATGGAATAGTTTAGAGTTCTTTTCTCTTTGACCGTACATGCCTCCAAAAAAGGAAACTACGAAGTGGCTGGAAAAGATTAGAAACAAGATCCAGAAAAGGAAGTCTTCTCTTCTCATGCTCATAGTGAGTTATACAGACAATTTGAGTCATCATTCTCAGCCTGGAAAGGTGAGAATGGGAAATCTCAAGAGCTAAGATTGCCTTCTCACCAGTGGAAGATCAGACCAAATAGGAAACTGAAGCAGAACAGGCTTGACATTTTTTTGAGTGTAGAGGAGGATCAGAGCCAGTCTGTCTCAGTGCAGCCTTCCCTCCAATTCTTTACAAGGGGCACTGACCTAGCATCCTTTAACTGATGGAAGGAGTCCCATGTGTTTTTTTTAAAGACAAAAGAATGGAGACATATGAACCAGAATAAACCATAAATAATATTGAAAATACAAAATTATACAGAACATAGTAGGGAATTAGCACTGGATGCTGTATTACATAATGTTATCTTCACATTAGTTAACACATAAACATTAAAGGAAATACCAAATTATAGAGAAGATAGTAGGGAATCAGCACTGGATGCTGCATAATAAAAAGTTATCTTCACTTCTGTTAATAAAAAATGATTGAAGAAATACAAATTATAGAGAGCATAGAAGGGAATTAGCTCTGGATGCTGTCTTACATAATGTTACCTTCACATGTTACTCAGTTACACAGATGATAGCCCATTCAATTTTCTCCTCCCTTATCTCTGTTGCCCTACCACTCAATCAGCCATCTTCCCTGTGATAATAACTGTACTCCTGGGTTTAACTATACCCCTGGACTCTCCCCTTGGGAAGAGATATAGCTACCTCAGACTATACTATAGCACACATGGGTGTATACAAACTGCCATGGTCAGAGGTGGAAAAGCACCCATGCTCACAGCAGACTGCCCGGCTCCACCCTGTTGCCATACTATGCGTGGGGGTGGGTCCAGTCTGTGGGGTGCCCCCAGTGGGGCTCACAGCGGAGCAGCCACCAGGCCCACAGCAGAGCAGCCCACGGGGCCCTCAGCGGAGCAGCAGTGGGGCCCTCAGCAGAGCAGCCATGGGGCCCACAGCAGAGCAGCCATGGGGCCCATAGTGGGGCAGCTGCAGGACCCACAGCGGGGCAGCCGCGGGGCCCACAGCAGAGCAGCTGCGGGGCATGTGCCCCCATCGGGGTGCCCTTGGTGACCCGTTCTGCTCTGTCCTGCTGCCTCGATGCCAGAGGCCCTTTCTTCTCCTCCTCTCTCCTCCTGATCTCCAGTATTACCGTTCCCCACCCCTTGCAGCTGGGCATTGGACGAACTTACGATGCTTGGTATAAGGGCTTGAAATCTTCCCAGCCCATTCTCACTGTGTTAGTTCGGGGTATGAACTGAGTTTAAAGATTAGTTCTAGAATAGAGTTGGAGGATTTTCTCGGGTCTGCTGTATAGAGTATGTTATTGTTTTTCAGACTCCCAGTCTGCTGCTGTTGATCTAAGTTGTTGCTATGGATTCCTGCAAGGTTCATGTGTGCAAGCTGTAAGGAGACCCTCTTGGTGCTTACATTAATAGTTTGGGGTGAGTCATGAAGACTGTGGGTTAGTCCCATTGTTGCCAGGAACAGGCGGTGCTTGCTCAAGCTGCCGAGACTCAAGGTGCTCCCAGAGAGAGTTCAGGGTGGGAGCTGAGTCCCAGCTCTGCTTCCTGCCTGATGTTGGAGTGAGAAGGGCTTCAAGCCACATGATCCACCTCCATCTGCATCTTGCTCCCGTTGCGGTGCTGGAGCCCCCATCCGCTCCTCGGCCAGATCCCTGGGAGCCACTGCAGCTCACCGCCAAGGTTCCCTGCTGTTCTCCGCCGGTAGCTGCTCACGCAGCAGAGAGGCAGGGGCCACCGCCTCGAGGCAGGTGCAGAACCGGGTGTGGTGGGCTGTGTACTAGTTGCATTCATTCTCTCCAGGCGCTGATTAGGAAGGTTGCCGCAGGGTGGGAACTCTGCCCCAGTGGCTGTCCCAACCTCTCATTCTCACACTGGGTTCGACACCTGGTCCCGACCACCATTGCCTCCTTTCCTGGCGGCGCCCTCCTCTCTGCAGCCCTGGACCAGCTCTCGGAACTCCGCTCTTCCCTGGCCGAGTCGGGAGGCTTCTGTGAGTGTGGGCCTCAGAAGCTGAAGCTGCAAATGCCGGAACGAGGGTGCGGGCCATGGGTCTGCTTGGAGCGGTGACTTCCTCCTTCTCCTCTCCCTCTGACTGCGCCATGGCGGATCTCCGATCCTTTCCTCCAGAAGAGGTTTTGCTTAGTCTTTCCGAGGGCTTCAATTCCCATTTCAGATCCTTCCTGAGTTCAGGATACCCACCTCTTTCCTTTCTGTCCTTCACGTGTTGGTATATTCCTATATTCCTTTGTCTGAGTGGCATTCCTCCGGGAGGTTCTCTCTCTGCTGCCTACCCGGTCACCATGTTGAAGTTCTCTTGCAAAATTTATTTAGTTATTTGTTGCTTTCTAATGAATTGACCATTACATTTCTAAAGTTCTGAAATGGCCAACAGACCATAGAAAGATACCACTTTAGGCTCCTGCTTGGAACCAACAGCTACAGAAAACTGCTGGCCTTGATTCAGAGCCACCATGTTTTCTTATATAAGCATGTATGTTTTCCTAAGTATGAGCTAGATTAACAAAAGGATTCATTTCATAACATTTCATAGCAACGCCCATCAGAAGATGCTCTAATATTGTTTCCCTTGCAGTGTTGTCTAAAATAATAAACCACAGAAGTCAAACAAGTCAAACAGGTGAAACAAAGGCAATGGCAGTGGGGAGCAGTTGTCGAACCCAGTGTGAGGATGAGAGGTTGCTACTAAGTTCAGCAAATAAGTCCAAATACAACATACACAAAATCAGAATAAACTGTCCCATTAATGAAGCATTATAACTTTATAACCTTCCTATGTTTTCCATTTACATTTGTCATCACTTTAATAAAATTATATAAGTGAGAAAGCATGACCCATTATAAGCAATGGTCAAAGACATAATATCATAAAAATTTTGATTACCTAAATGAGTCACAGCCCAGGATCTATGAAGCAAACTCTTACCTCCATGCAATTATCTTGGTGGAAGACTTCCAAAGGTTATAGGAGAGCGAAGTAACCAACCTGCTAGATCTCCAAAATGCTGAGTATGTGTTCTATGAAATTGAGGAATGAATTCTAGGAATAATGGACATTAAGAATAGGAGAACTTATTGAGAGAAAGAAAGCTTCTGTATGAGAGGTGCAGAAGGAAACCTGGAAGGCCCCCGTGTTCTTTCTACTGAGAAAGGTCTCTGCCTTCAGTGGATTTTCTCTGAGACCCGCTTCTTGGCTTCACATAACCACTTTAAGGAATTTTGCATTTTGATGTTTAATGTTAAAGTTTATTTGTATAACGTAGACCTACATAACAGTCTTGTTCATCATAGAGAACTTGTACCTGTGTTTAGTTTTGTAATGTTTTTCTTTGGATGTACGTTTCTTCAAGACAGTCTCACTATGTAGCCTACACTAAACTTAAGATTCTCCATTATCAGATTTCAGTGCTAAGATTATACATGCTTACTGCTCTGCCTGGCTAACTTTGATAGACTTTGTTACTATTATCATTACTACTTTTATTGTTATTATTATTAGCAGCAGCAGCAGAAGCAGTAGTACAAACTAGTAGGCCTCATTTTCCTATACTTGTACCTGTGCGTAGCGTTCTTTGATCTTTTCCTTCCCACTATCACCCTCCTTCTTATGTCTTCTATCCCTTCTCTCTTCTCTAATAACCTCGCTTCTGCTTTCATGCTCTCTCTCTCTCTCTTCTAGATTCTTTACGTGAGACAAATTACACAATGTTTGACTTTTTGAGTCTGGCTCATTTGGCTTAATATGATGTTCCTCAGTTTCTTCCATTTTCCTGCAAATGAAATAATTGTATTCTTTACAGCTAAATAATATTCCATTGTTTCTGTATACCTCATTCTCTTCATTCATTTATCTGTTGATGCGCATCTAGGCTGTTGCCATAGTTTAGCTATTGTGAATTGTTCTGTAATAAATATGAGCATGTAAATATCTCTATAGTATACTGACTTTCAGTCTTTTGGGAATATATTGAAGGGTGGTAGAGCTGGGTCATATAGTAGGCCTAGCTTTCGTTTTTGAGGATTCTCTACAGTGACTTCCATAGTGGCTGTACCAACTTACATTTCCCCAGCAGTGCAGAAGGATTTCTTTTCCCCCTGCACCCTCAGCAGCATTCACTGTTTTTCATATTCTTGACATATTATTTTTTTCTATGGTAAGCTGGAATCTCAGTGTAGTTTTTATTTGTATTTACCTGATGGCTAGGGATATTGAATATTTTATTTTATTTTCATATAGTTATTGGCCATTTATACTTCTTTTGAAATGTCTGTTCAACTCTTTTGCCCATTTATTGATTATGATATCTTTGGTGCTTTTTGAATTCTTTATGTTTTTGAATATTAGTCCTATGTCAGAAGAATCATAAGATCTTTTCATATACTTTAAATGAGATATTTGACAAGCAAACACCAGCTGTACCTAAGGAGTACAGCGTGGTCCCTGAATACAGGATTATCTGTTTCACCACATAGCTCATTTCTCAAAGATGTTGTTAAATATAAAAATCTTATTTTTGAAGCATATCAAAACCTGTTATTGGGCTGGGGAGATAGCTCAGTGGAATGAGCACCTGCCTGGCAAGTGTGAGATCCTGAGTTCGATCCCCAGTACTGCAAAAAAAAAAAAAAACTGTTATTTCAAATAATCCAGTGGTATCAGCACCAGTTGGTGAAACTGGCTTTTCAGTGATTAACGCACTAGTAAAATATTGCTCTTCTGTAAGCCTATAGAGAGAGGAGAAAAGTCTTAAAGGCTGTAAACACTGTCAGCTGACTATAGTGTTGAGGGCACAGGCTTGGTCCAGGTCTTCTGAGTGTTTCTTCCTTCATTCAAGTTTTCTGCATGTCTAGTCTCAAATCCAGGCTGGTGGCAATTCCATTTGAGACATTTCAAGTGGAATTTGAAAGGTGAGCGTGGAAATAATTATCCATATGCCAGTCTTGGTTGCTTTTCTCTGGTTGCTGAGACAAAATACTCAATGCCCAAAATGAAGGAAGGTCTTTCTATGCAATTCAGACTGGACTTCAACTCACTTTGTAGCCTAGGTTGGTCTCTAACTCACAGCAATCCTCCTGCCTCAGCCTTCCCAGTGCTAGGATTACAGCTGTACACCACTATGCCTGGCATCTGTTAGTATTTTATAATTCACACTAACATAAAAAAAAATAAACAACTTTTTTTGTCTTTTTGAGATAGGGTCTTGCTCTGCAGTTCAGGCTGGACTTGAACTCACTCTGTAGCCCAGGCTGGTCTTGAACTTGCAATGATCCTCCTGCCTCAGCCTCCCAGAGTGCTGGGATTATAGGCATGTGCCAACATGCCTGGATCACAAATGAACAACTTAGTTCCCAAACTTGTACTCTGTCAAAGAAAAATTCAGGAAATTCAGCATAAAATTCAAATCAAGCTAATTCCTACCATATCTAGATATCCATAATAAACATTGTTAAAGATGTATGCCAAGCTAAATGTAATGGACAGTTTACTATGAATACTATTATTCATTTACTTGACTTATACTTGTCAAGCATTTGCCATATGCTGGACTCTGATGTAAGTCATAGAGATGCAGTAGTGAAAAATTTAAACATAATAGGCAAAAAGCAAGAAAACTGAAAATTCTATTGATAAACTATAATAGGTCATAATGAAAAGTTATAATAAGCCTCCATAGCTATGAGAGGAGAAAAAGTTAATTATAACATGTTGATCTATTAGATATGTTAGGTTATCTATTTTGATAGTGAAAGTCTCTCTTAGGTGACATTTGAGGTAAAGGAAAAGACAAAAAGGGAAAGACGTGTGTAAAGCTGCAGAGCAGGCAGTGGGAACGTTATAGAACTAAAGGCGAGGAACACTGAAGGAACTGCCCTATGTGGAATGCGTAAAAATGGGCCAACAGGCAAAACTGGTCAAAATATTTTTAAAAACCTTTTAAACATTAACTATTCCCCTCAATAAGCCATCAGACATCAGCAGTACAGTGAATTCCCACAATCCTATCTAGTGAAACTATGTATTGTCTCTAATGATTTTGTAAATTATTATTTTCTTATTCCTTCAGTGATTTGATCGATCTTCCATTCTTACATCTGGCAATCTGAGCAACTTCACTGATGATAATAATATGTAATATAACAACCACTGTTAGTCCCTATCAATTGGTTTGAAACCCTGTATCATTTTTAATGCCCTTGCTTTGTTTTGTTTGTACTTTACTATTATTCTTTTTTTGTACTATCTTCTTTAAAATAAAAACAAATTAAAAATGGGCAACATATACACCGGGTAGGAGCCAAGTGCACAGCAGAGTGCCAGCTTGCTTTCAGCATGGTTTATGCAGGGCCTTTCCCCACAACTTCACTGCAGCTTGAAGTCCTTCACTACTCCAACAACGGAACAACTTTTTCCCCATAAAGAAACCCCTGTTAGGAAGAAGCGTGCCTCAGGATCTGAGGGAGGACCCTCAAGTTAGGCAGAATGCAGAAGCCCAGAGTAGGGTAGAAAGCATCAAGAAAGAAGCAACCAGAAAACTAAACCAATTTTAAAAAAGGAACAAAGAAAATCTAATTGAACTTTTTAAAAAATCTGAGCATATGATAAAATTTAGCCATAATTTTGCATCATTTAATGCTCTATTTTGTCATTTAATATCCCTGCATATATTTATGATATTATAAGGACACAGAACAGAATATCTCTGTATATATTTATATTATTATAAGGAAACAGAATATTACGATGCTTAGATTTTTCACTACCTGATCATACACGAAAAAGTTAAAATATATTGTCAATGTTTTTGTTTTAGTAGTCTAACAACCTCCATTGGTCAGGTGGAAATAAGGACTAAAAAAAGGAAAATAAGGAAACTTTTCCACACATCCCATATTATTTATTAAGAAATAACAAAATATTAGGGTTTTATGGTGTGAATATCTTATAAAATTTGCTTTTAAAAACATTTTGCCTTGAATAGTTCTCATGCTCAAAAATATTGTAAATGTTTGTGTGGTCAGCAAGCCTATGGATGTGTCACAAAATATCCATCAGTCACCATCTTGGCTCATTGATTGGTTCAGAGTTGAAAACTTGACCTAAGACAGGTAATAGAGTCCTTCTCTGGGATATTTATGACTGTTTCTGGCAGGAAAGAACTCTCTTCTTTGAAGATAGAATAGCTGACCTATGAATTCAGGTCTTTGTCACTTGAAGAAATAAAGTAGTAAGAAAGAATGAAGTCAATGTAGAAACAAATGCAGAGATAAAAGACAAAGAGAAAAGATATCCTGACTCCTTTTGTTTTTGAGGACAGTTCCACACCTCCTGTAGTTTAAGTGAATGGATACATTGTCTCTGAGCTTAGATACACTGGATACATGGGTACATTGTCACCGCCTTACAACCAGAAGCATCTGTAAGAACACAGATACAAGAACTTTTATCTATATCTCTGTGACATCAGTGAAAAATTTTGGCTATGATGGATGGCCTGAAAGGTGCATGGGCTATCACTTCTATGGATAATTGTGCACCTATTCCATTGCCAAAGCAATGTGATATAATGTTATATTGCACCACTTTTAGAACCTAGACTTAGAACAGTAACATGAGTTCATATAGCGGGACTTACTAAGAAACAGTCTACTTAATGTTGTGTCAAGTGTGTTAACAATGATGTTATTGAGAATGGTGTCCATTTCATTACTCAGTGTCTTTGCACTTAGAAGCACAATGAGCATGAATTGCCTTTAGAAATACTCAGTCTTTGTTTTTTTTTTTTTTTTTTTGGTAATTATGGCTTTTATTCACCAAATAAAATCATTTCACAGATGAAGATTCACACTTAATGTTCCAGTGGAAACCGAAAATATTGTACCTATTGATCTGCAGCACGGACAAAAATGTACCTTTTTACTATTGGGTTTTATTTTCATCATGTGATGTGGTTTCATATGCTCACTTTTCTTTCTATATGTTAACTGCCAGGACTTCTACTAGAGATTTTTCCTATACTATATATGCTGTAAATGTTTTCCTATCTTTTGTTTTCTTCTGTTGATATTTTTAATTTGTCCAGTGCAGCAGTGACATTTAAGGCAATGTTTAGCTCATAGCAATTTAATTTATCCAAGAATTATTACGATCTGTAGGGGAAGTCTTTGTGGACAATTTCATACTGTGTGACCGACTGCCCCTTTGCTAAAGTGCGTGATATAGAGATGTGGTCATACCCGCCCCCCCCCATTGAGTCAGCCTGTATGGGAGCCTTGCAATGAGCTGATGCTCACTCACGACGCTATGGAGCAGTCATCTTCCATCCACCTTCTGAGCCAACGGGAGAAAAGTAATGTTCAGAGAAAAGCGGGATGCAGAGAAAGCAAGGCTGGGCATTTTGTTAACCATTTACTGTTTCAAATGCCTCCCGAGGCTAGTTGTATTTGAGCTCAATGTGCTACTTTATATCCTTTAAATAGATATTTCCCCTTCCATAAGCCAGTCTGCATTGCTTGCTTTCTGTTACCATTATGAGAACTGAGCCTAAGCCCATGTTATTAAGAACTGAAGAGCTTGCAATCTAGTCTTCTGAGAGCAGCAAATCCCCCTCTTATGTCCCACCTTGTTTCTTCCACAAAAGTTACATTTGTGTCTTCTTCTTGGGGCCCAATAGGGAATAGGCTGTGCCCCTTGAGTTACTTTGCGTTTGTGTTATGGGTTCCTGTTTTGAATTCTGTTTACCCCAAATTGAGGTGACTGATCATATTCTGGCAAGCATTCCTTGGAGCTCCTTCCTTTCTTGTTATTTTACTGTGCCCTTGACCCCCCACCCCTTAGGTCCAGAAAGCCCAGTGCTTTTAAACTTGGAATTCAAACTATAATGGGGCAATTGATCTCACTGGCTTTGATCTCTCCCTGCTTTAATCCCACTGTCTCTTTTCCTCCTCTTGCATTTTTCTTTCCTGAATTTTGGCAAAGCTGTGCCCTCTGTTGTAATTTGGTCCACTTTGTTCTGAAAGAACGAATTTCCTCTTGCTGTGTTTTCATGTAGCTCTTATTTATGCCTAGATTCTTTCTGCTTCAGTCCATTCATCTCCTCAGATGTGTACTTTTCCCTTTATATTCCTCTAAATGCTCCTGGAATCTTAATCTTCCAATTTCTTTTGGGACTTTGTGTGCTCTCTATGTAAACTTGGGCCAAGGGAATGAGACACCATATCATTGAAATGCCCTGGCCAGGTTTCGTCAACCCTGGCTAGCTCCTATGAAAACTCTAGGAGTGTGTAAAAGAGAAAAGGGTGATTTAGTTAAGGGTCTCTTGAGCAAAAGAACCAAAATGATATATCTCTATCTATGTACCTTTATATATTCCACATTACTTTGTATATAAACATATATTTATATGCAAGTATTATATATATATACTGATCTCTCCTCGCTTCCACATATATATATTCATAAGTTGCATAACAGCATATCAGTTAACCCTGATGACAGTGTTTCCATGTCATGGCTCATATCCAGATGACTCCCCGAAGCCTCTTGTGCTCATAGCCGGGCTCTTGGGAGGTGACTGCATCACAGATGTGTGGTCCTGGATAGGCCCACTGTTAGGTTAATAGCTGGATGTGGTGCTGGAAGGCAAAGCCTGGTGGGAGTAGGTGAGCCACTGTGGGCGTGAAAATGTATATATCCCTCATCTTTTGCCTTGAGCTTCTTCTTGCCCGCTGCCCCATGGACTGTTTCTCCTCTGTCATGATCATCTGCCACGTCACCCTTGGAGTCAGTGGACAATGAACTGAAACTGTGAGCTAAAATGAACCTTTCCTTCCTTAAGTGTCAGCTATTCTGCCCTTAGCTATAGGAAAGTAACGAATATGTTCTATAAAATTTTCTATGAGAATTTTCTATCATCTCCATAAATATAAACAATTATTATGTGTCAATTAAAACAATTCCTATCTACTGACACTGTAGCCATTGTAACATCATAGTGCAGTGTATTATTTTCATGTTTGTGGTGATGCTGGTGTAAACAGACTGAGCACACGGCCAGTCATATAAAAGTATAGTAATATGAATAGTGTAGTACCTACTACTGTGAATAAATGACTCTCAGGGGCTTATGCATTTATCACACTATACTTACACCATTATTTTAGTGTGTATTTGTTTTGCTTATATTAAAAATAATTTACCATAAAACAGCATCAAATATCTTGCTACGCCAGCAACAGTATAATACATGTCAGGTTTACCCTGTCTCTTGAGTGCCACACTTTCTCTTGTGTTTGATTTAATCTCATGTTGTTTCATTCATCACAGCTCTAGGAGCAGTAGGCTGCACTACATGTATTTCCTATATAATTTAGGTATATAGTAGGCTGTGTCATCTAGATGTGTCTAAGTACTTTTTAAGGTGTTTGTAAAATTGCCTAAGGATGCCTGTTTTTATATAACTCTCACTCTAAACATATATGTATATATACTAATTTTGTTTCTCTAGAGAACACAAGTCAATATAGCATACAAACTTTTTTCTGCTGCTGCCTTTGGGTGCAGGGATCCTCCTGTCCTCCTACCACCCCAGACAGGCTTCTGCCCACAAGTCTTTCAAGAAAAATTGAGCTTTGTACAGTCCTGGATCTGTCTGTCTCTTGTCTCAGTGTTTAAACATCTTCTATCTTTTGAGGCTGGTTTTTATATGCAAGGACCAGGTTTTTCCAAAACATTTTTACCTCAGACACATTTCTTTTGTCCATACAAAGCTCTCAGATGGTCTTCAAGTGGTATCTTTAGTATATATTTGCCAATTTTAAAATCATCTTTAAACCTTGGACCTTTAGTTGAAAATATCTGGTGAATGTTTATCGTGTTTCATTTCAGGTTTTTATGGCAATGTTTGGCTCCTGGGAGAGAAAAAAAAGCATGTTTTAACCTTAGCTTTCAAAGTAAATTCTCTCTGGCTCATTTTTTCTTTTACTGTTATCTTCAAAATCCATTTTTTCTTATGCTCTGTGGCTCACATTGAGTGACTTATTTCCAGGTTTTAAATTACAGCAAACATGTCTCTAGGGTCCCTCCCAGAGGCATTCCTTCCCTGTCATGTCTTGCTAGGAAGTATTTTGTATCTCTTTTTATGAAGACCATCACAGCAAATCTTAACATACTATGCCCTTTTCCTACCTTTCTCTGCCAGTAGTTTGCTTTTCTTTCCATTTTCTTAATTTCTGGAGCTGGCATTAAAAATAAAATGGAGAAGCTGGTTTCCTTCTTCGATTTCCATCTTTTCTACATTCATTTCTACTTTTCTTCTATATATTTCTCCTATTCCAACTCTTTAGCTGTTTCTAGTCTTTGTTTGTGGTTGGGAGTGGATGGAAGACTCTCCTGGGACTCTGTCTCATTGTGATTAAAAGACAGACTTACTCTGAAAGATGCCGAGCCCAGTGCTTGTACCTTCAGTTCCTTTGTTAGTTCTCCGTACCTTGCCTTTCCCTGCCAGGTTTTGCACAGTTGTCATAGGCCCCATACTCTCTGTCATCGCCACCCACCTCTCTTTCACGTCTTGTTATTCCCTTAGATCTTCTGCCCTGTACCTGAGTTACTCACTGTGCAGAGGATCTCATTTCCACCTCAAAAGACTGCAGGTGGATTTGATGCATTGAGTTTAAGGGAAATACCCTTTTAATAAATGCTCACGAAGCCATTTTCATTAATTCAATACCTTCTCAACAAGCCATGATGAATAAAATGGTGCCATTTGAATCCACGGTCTGCAAATTTGGTGCAGCATCCATAGGAGAGTGGTCTTTCTATTTGAGAGGTTATCCTCTTTGACTGAGAAGGCAGCTTCCGTGGGAAAGGAGAAAGAAACTAAATTAGTTCTGGTCTCCCATGTAACCACAGATAAATCATGCTCACATCTGAGCAGAATTTCGCCTCACAAAATGTAACAGAAGTAGTGGTGACATAAATCTTGGCCTGTTGCCACTTCCTTCTGTGGGTGTTGCAGAAAGGTTTAAGTCGAAGAGAAAATATAGAAATCTTGGGTTTTCTTGATGATGACAGTTTTTCCTTTTGTACTGAGACACTTCCATTTCTGGCTTTCTAGGTTCCCAGGGTAACTGCCGTGCAGAGCCCACTTCATGCTTCTCAACCACCTCTCCTTGAAAGCTCTTTCACAGGGAATGCTGAACTGGGCCTCAGGCCTCTGCTGCTGCTCTGCTGCTGCTTCTTCATGAGGGAAGCAAGCAGAAGGAGAGGTCTGTTCTGGGTGGATTCCCGCAGGACACTCAGCAAGCCTGTGGTCACCTTCACTCCAGTGTCAAGACGTGGGCATCTGGTGCCTTTTGTATTCCCAGTGGGACATTTTCTTTCTTTACTTTTTACAACATGTTGCATAACAAATCACTGTTAGACCATTTGAAAAATGAAGAAGTGGAACCAAAGCATTCCATTATGTGCCTGGATAGAGGCCACAAAACCTATCACAGATCTAACCGAATTTAGGTCCCGGATCTCCTGACGAACATCCTTGCTTTTTATAGTGGGTGTGAACTGCAACTCCCGAGTCCTTATTCTTGGTCATAAGTCATATTATTTTGTACAAAAGGAGCAGCTACATTAAAAAATTCTAAGTGTGTACCTTGTTTTGCAGTCACTGAGCTGATATATTTATCTAATCTGTACACACAGAACTCTGACTTTACTGTGTTTTTTGAGAATCAAATTTCAAGCTTTGTGGCTGATATTATGCAATACTACTTTGCCAGTTTGTGCTCTGCCAATTTTTCTGCAGTAAACTTAATTATGCAAATACATCTGATAATAGATTATTCATTTTAGGCATGCACAGTTATTTATTTTTTATGTGTGGTCCTAATGGTTTGGACAAGCTTAGTAACAGCTCACATCATATGTAGTAAAGAGATGGCGGAGAGGACATAATTCTGATGCAGGTCAACTACTCTAATGAGACTCAAGCTGCCTCAGGGAAAGTCACATTTGAGGCAAGGCCAACAGCTTCTAGGGAAAATGCCAGCTGTCACTGCCTATCTGCTGTTCTCAGACTTGGACCATTTCATGGACTGAAGGAGCGGTGACACTTAGAGGCAGATAAGACTTTATTTGAAATGATAATTTGGAGGTGGATGCAAAATAAGCCTTTTTAGCTGTTTGCACTGTTTTGTGAAGTGTGACAATTTCCCACTTGGCCATTTCTAGCTTTATGGAAAGCAAAAAGATGCTTGAGAACATAAACAGTAGAGACCGGTGGAAAGAGACAGCCTCGAGTGTTTTAACCTTTCACAAGAAATCAGACAAAGAGAATTCCATTGATCAAAACTAAAAAGGTGGGCTGTCTTTAGTACCTTCTGTTTTTTCACATGTGCTGTGATCTTATTGCACCAGATTTTTACATATTCTAAATGGGTTTCACTCTGGAGTCTTCCTATATAATAAGTTTAAATGTTATTACTCCTCAGAAATCTTCCTTTAACATTTCCAGTCCACTTTTATCCCTGGAATATATTAGGTAGTCCTATTATGTCCTTTCCTTTTAGTTTTTAAAGGAATCAACTGCATAACTTATTCACCTACTTCGCTTTGTGGAATTACTTGTTTAACTCATGATTGTCCATCTATGAAGGAGAAGACTATGGCTTTGCTTTCTATTGAAACATAGCCAACACATAACTGAATGCTATGTGAATTTTTACTGGAGATGGTAGGTACTCCTCCATAACTTTATATTGACTATTTTGGGGTGGTTAAATTTATTATTTTCAAGACTATGAGAAAGTGTGGAATGAGAACAGCCAATGGTGTCTTTTGGGCTATCCCTCTGGAAAGTGGATGTTTCCTGTGGGATTGGCATTTGGGTAAGTGGGTATTTTTAAATTTAACGACAAGGGAGAGGAGTGCGTTGAGTCTGGCCTGGAAGTCAAGGATGCACTGCAGTACTGGTGGCAGGAATGTTGCCCACAGAGCTCACGGGGCCTTCCCTGTGCTAACTTCCTCTTTCTTCCAACTTCCCTGTCATTTCCCACCACGGGCACCATCCCAGACATGGGGGTGGCCTGGTTACTCACACCTCACTAATCCTGTTTCCTTGGGTTGTGAGATCTTCCCTAAGAAAGACACTATACTTCCCACTGAGTTTGCCTAACTAGGAATGTGTGAAGCAGACACTGCTAAGACTAGAAAAAAGAAAAGGTGGAAAGGAAGATTTTGTTCTCTAAGTTTGATTCCACATTTTGGAAGCCTCCAAATCTGAGACCCTTCAGTCACTTAGTTCAGTTCTACAGCTACTTCACTGTCCTAGCCATCTGCTTGGGTCAATAAAATCTCTGTTGCATTTAATATAGTTTGGGGTTTTCTTACTTTTAACTAAAATAATTGTTAGTTCCTCTCCTTGAAGTGTTCTTTGATCACTTAGGCTACTGTAGCCCCATCTCTCCCACTTGCCCTTTTATATCTTGCTGCCTTGTTTTATGTTTATGGCATTTATTACTCTCTGAAATTAACTTTACATGTCTGATTCTCTATGTATTTATTGCTCTTTTCCTTCACCTTCTCACGCAACCTGCTCCTAAAAAGTAAGTTTCATGTGGGCAGAGATTTCTTGTGGTATTCATTAATTAATTAATTTCCTCATGTCCTAGAGCAGAGCTTGGCATACAGCAAGTGCTTTTCATAAAGATTTGCTAACTGCCTCATTGATTCCCATGGGTATAAAAGCCAAGAACTGTCAAAAATGGGAGGCTGCATGAGGGGATATTCATCTGCTTATTATCTGGATTCTCCTAATGATCCTGTAAGTTCATCGGCAGAGGTTACAGATTCTCCCTGTTCGCTCCCTCAGTTGTGCTCCCCAGTCATTTTTCTAGGGTAATAAATGGTTTTAGTACTTAAACCACACCACTGCTTTCCACCACCTCTGTCCCTTGGCTTTTTTTCTCTCTTCAGATATCAACCTCAGTCCACACTCCTCTTTCAGAAATGCTTATGAACACAGGATTATTTCATCAGCAAATTGTTACAGGTCCTTCTGTTCCCTACCCAAGGAACTTACCTCACTCAGACATGTAGAGCTCTTTATGATCTAACTAATTTTCTCCAACTTTCTCTAATGTGCCAATTAAAAGATCTATTTTCTTAGATGTTTATAGCACTTCATTGTTTTCAAAGCATTTTAAAAATAAAGTAGTAAATCTTCATGTATCAGTCAGTACTTAATAGAGAAACAGATTTAATGCAACATATACAAATACATAAGAATTTTAAAAATTGGCTTACAGTGTCCACCCAGGTGTGGACAGCTGAGTCAGGTGTGGAGGAGTGCCAAAGGTCTGTCTGTGTGCTGGAGGTCCAAAGGATGCGTCAGACGCCTGGTGCTCACTGTAGTTTCTGTGCACATCTGTCAGGATGCCAAAAGGTCTGCAGCAGAAGGCCGAAGAGTCTGTGCCGGAAGCTGCGAGACAACAACCGAGGTGAAGGTGAGAACCGGAACGCCTCTGAGGAAAAGTAAGCTTCCTTCTCTATGTTCCTTTTGGGCCATTCAGGCAAGAAGCACACCCAGGTTTGGTCTTCCATCTTCATTAAATTTTCCTCGGCCACATCCAGAACTATCCTGATCCAATCTAGTAGGGCATTTCTTACTTAAGTTGACACAATCAGTTCACTGTCAGTTTGTCTGCGTAATATCCATTATGAGATAGAATTGCTATCCAATTCGGCGATAATAAAATCAAAGTACAGAAAACCCGGTGGTTATTCTAGGATTACAGAGGGCTGAAGGTGAAGTCTGAGTGGGATCCAATCTATTTCTGTATTCTCAGTCTTCTAGAGTGAAGATTGTCTATTGGTATGCGAAGCAAATAATAGAAAAAACCTACAGTGCTACTCAAATAGACACTATTAGTCAACCTTTTGTCTTTAGAACAATTAAGTGCTGCCAATTGAAATTTCTTATGATACTGTTAGATTCCAGCCACAAAGGGATAGAAAATTACCACTGTAGAACAATTTGCATTTTCCTTGATTTTTTAGTAAAATTCAATACATTGTAAGTCCAGTGACATTTTGAGACTTTCAAGTCAGTAATGGCTGTCATGATATAAGTCATTGAAACGGAAGCCACTGTGCTGAGTGAAAAGTCAAGTAAATTGCATTTTCTCAAGAAAAACATGTTTTTTCTCTACCTGGGTCCATCATTCTAATGAAATAAATCCACAAAAACCATGAACGCTTTGCAGAAAGCTATAGATTTCTCCTGCATGTATAGCAGAAGGATATTCTTGAAGAAAGGCCACTAAGCCAAGAGCAGAGACCCCCCCCCCCCCAGGGTCAGGCCCTCAAATGACAAGAGTGATGCCAGGCAGGTCTTCTCAGTTCTCATTGTCTGGGTTTCTTCATTTGTAAAGTGAGAACAGTAGGTTACTCTGGATTTACTAGTTGTTGATTTGGGGTTATCTTACTCTAGTGCTGATGTCCTTGATTATAGGAATTTTCCTACACAATGAAAGGTCTTACGACACCAAGTAATGTACCACAGTATGACAATGCAGGTGGAAGAGGTTTTGCTTCCATGTTAACCTCCATGGTGGCCAAAAAAGTCGGGAGAAACAGAGAAAGCAAGTGGGAGGCAAATACTTCAAATTGTACCAGGATGTTTATATACTCTGGACACAGTCACTAGGTCCTTATTTATTTAGTGTCTTAGCAGAAAACAACTTTGTCATGGCAAAGAAAACACAGTAACCAGTAATTTGTACTTTCATCTCATGTGCTGCCAGTTTTACTGGACCCCTACTTTGCTGCCTAGCCCATGGTGGGTAGAGAGGTGGGAAAGTCAAAAAACACATAACTGTTTTATCTGTGTCAGGGATGTGGTGGGCCAGCCATTGGTCTAAGTAATGAGGTGGTCATTGACAGCTTTTGGACGAAATGGTGGTAGACAATTAATTTTGTTTTAGATCCTGGTACTCAAGACCAGTATGTCTAGATAAGACTGAAGGTCTACTTGCTGAGGCCAAAGTAGCTCTTTCATAGAGGCTTTTAGTAGTTGATTCATAAGATTTTCTTTAGGACCACATTTTCCTTCGGGGGGGACTAGAAGTCTTGGGGGGATGTCAGGGAAACTATTTCTATTATCTCAAATTCCTAGTTTTTTGACCAATAATTTTCAAGCGCTTTCAGGGTTTAAGTTATTCTGTCTGGTGCATGTGCTGTCTTCCAATGTTTAGTTTTTATTAGTACCTGTTTTCAGTACATAAAAATTATATTATGATGGGGAGTTGGCACTCCCCACATAAAGTACATAATACAAATTAATTCTTTTTCACCCCCTTCCTCTTCCCTCCTTCCCTCCCTCCATCTCTTGGCTCCCTCCCACTTGCAAAAGATCTATTTTCCCATATCCTACTACCTATCTTTTCTTTTACTCTGTATGTGTATTTTGAGTTTCTCATACAAGGGAAACTACATGGTGTTTAAACTTGTGTGTTTGATTTATTTCATTTAGCATTGTGATTTCCTGCTGCATACTCTTATATCCTAACTCTCTTGCAATCTAATTAAACCCTCACAATTCATGACAGTACAAAATTTAAGCTATTGATTCAAACCAACTTGTTTATAACTAATGAGCCTACCCATGGCTCCCTGAAACCTTTACCTGGGCAGCCTCACAGAGGTTTCTGTCAGGGACGTGCCTGTCCTCACAGGGTATCGAGAATGGGCAGCTCCAGGGATTTCTGAGGTGTTTTTATGGCCCTAAGGTAGATACTCCAAAGGTTAATAGAATCATGATTATATGTGAGTTTATGCATGGGGGAGGGAGAGCGGAGTGAGGAGTCGGTGTGGTGGTTTCTAGTGTTGTATATTTTAAAAATTGTGGAATATACATGACATGTAATTTACTGTTTAGTCATTCTACATGTATAATTCAATGCATTCAGCACATTTACAAAATTGTTTAGCTTTTGCCAACATCAGTTTTTGGAACATTTTTATCAGGTCAACAAAAACACTCTTCCCACTAAACAACTCTCCATTCACTTTCTCCCTCATATCCTGGTATCTTGTAGTCCTTTTTCTGGGTCTGAGAGATTCCCTTTCCTGCGTACCTCACATAAGTGCAACCATGCAGGACTGTCTCTTTGTGTCTGGCTTATTTCATTAGCATAATGTTTTTAAGATCCATCTAGTCTGTAGTATGTATCAGAATTTCATTTTATGGCTAAATTATATAGATAGATAGATAGATAGATAGATAGATAGATACAGATATATTAAATATAAACATTCTTGCAGTTCTAAGTGTCAAACCCAGGGCCTAACACATGCTGAGTAAGTGCTGTTCCACTGAGTCACATTCCCAGGCTGATATTTATTTGTTGATGGATATTCAGTTACTCCTTTTGAGCAATTGCAAATGATGCTAGACATTTGGTGGGTATAAAAGTGCCTGTTTATGCCTATGCTTCAAGTTTTGATGGTATATATTTGGAATTAGTTGCTCATTTTATAATTCTGCTTAATCTTTTGAAAGAATGTAAAACTATCTTTACACTGTCTATACCATTTTACGTTTCTATAATGTACAATGCCTGAGGATGCCAATTTATTCACAATTGGTTTATTCTTTTTTCCTGTGTTTTAAATTTCATTCTAATGATATGAAGTACTATCTCACTGTAGTAGTACTATTGTATTTTTGACAGTGCAGGGAAGCAAAGCATAGGAATTATACTTAGTCTGGAAACATGAACTATGTTTGAACTATATTCAGGCACTCCTTGAATCTTCTGAGGTCTTTTTGGAGCAAATTATGTCACTTCTAATTGAATATTCTTCCCAATATGTGTGATCATGATGTTCTAATCAAATGTCATTCAGCAATACTACCTGCATCTGCTTAAATCACTTAGTGCTCATGCGGAAAGGTAGCCCACCTCCTTTTAGGCTTGTTTGACTGTGGAAAATTAGTGAATAGATATGGCACAATCAGGTCAGGCCCACCCAGTATGTAATAGACAACATTGTTTGCAGCTCCTAACTGAAACTAGTTACTTAAAAGACATCCTATTCCATCTAATGTCCAATTTTTTTCTTGACCAAGTGTAAGTCTGAGTTTCTCAAGGTAATATGTTTGATAAAAAGGGAAGTAGCAAAACTTCTATTATATGGAGATATTTTGTCCAGAAGCCTACCTTGAGTAATATAAAATTACTTGTGATTTTTATAGCTCTTCATTAGCTTTTGGTTCATGAATGAAAAGTTGGTTAAATCATTGAGAGTAGTTTCTGTTCCCTCCAGCCTGACACTCAGTTACTGAAGCTTGTGTGGAAAATGAAATCACATATTCCACAAGACCCAGAATGTTGGTGGAGGTGTCCCATTATCAGAGAAAGATACTTTCTCAGTGAGATAACACAGAGCCATGTCCTCTTTCTACTTCCTTTTCATTAGTTTCTTATCATTTCATAACACATTGGAATAAATCTTCTTTTATAAAAAGATGTTATGTTGTTAATATCATGATTTAGGAAAAATTTTAGCAGACAACTTGACATGTCATCTAATTATTGCAGAAGAGATATTGCAGATTGAGCATACAAAAATAAAAGCAATTTTATAGAGAGTGACTAATTTTTAATTAGTTCTTTTAAAATAATTTCATATAGCAAGTCACCTCACTCAGTGGTTTTGACACACGTTTCATGAAAGGAATAGCAGGAAACGGTATAGCTCAAGATTAGGTTTTCCATAATGATGTTTTAAAATGGTAAAGAACACATTTTGGATTCATTTGACTATAAAATATTGCAGGTTAAACCAACTTTGACCATGCTCTTTGGATCCTCCTGGAGTATAGTATGCTTTTTATTCTATGGGGTTAATATAGGAGGAAGGAGTTACAGAGATGAATAAAGCTCACCTTTGTTCTCACATACTGCTTGAGTCCTTCTTTAGAATGGAAGTGAGATATACATCCATATTAGCTTTGCAAATTTTACGAGAGGTTTTCACATTATCCTCCAGCTAAGCTGCCAGTTAAGGCATACCTTTTCAAATGTAGGTAGCAAGTGGAAAGTGTCCTAAGCCAGGTAAACACCCACAGTAACAAATCTGAATTCTCTTGTCCTTTATTCAAACTCTTAGTCAAGAGAGAAATATTTATAGAGAAGAGTTAGTAGATGAGAAATCTATTAAGTGCTCCAAATAAGTGCTTCTCATTTTTTCATAAAAAGGGAAAGAATAAATTAGTACCTATTGAAAATAAGCTTTTCAGAATGGATGGTAGCTACAAATGGCTATGTGCTCATGTGGGTCCTGCCTTTGCAGGTAAGATTCTCCTTCACATAGCAAAGTCGTGAGGAACACTCTCACCCCATGGCAATAATTATGCTTTTAGTATGTATTGCCAAATAGAAAATTCAACAACATAAATCTATCAAATTTAAATTCAGTATATTTTATCACCACCACAGTATCTACACATATTATCAATGCTTTTCATACATTGATGTGTGAGACAGTTATTCACGGAACAAATTTATGGGCAGTGTTTCTTAAATATTTGTATAAATGTCAAGTTTCCTGGAGGATTTTTGTGGACTGAGTAGGAGTCATGGCATAGCCTAAGTGAGTTACGCAGTGCAATCACCAAATGAAAACGAAGCATCTTCTAGTGGGAACTGAAGGCCTAGTTCATCCTATCACCTTATGCCAGGCTCCTTCTGTGGAACTTGTGACTCCATCATAAAAAGCTATTGTTTTTATTCTTAACAAATAGTTTGATTTTATCTTTGAGATACAGAATTATATGATGAAGTAGATATAACATTGAATATTAAAAAATTTGGGTGTCACTTCCCTGGGGCAAGCAAACAATTCTTCATGGTATATATTTTATTTTAGCCTCTTTCAAGCTTTGTTTTATTTCCTTAATATTTTATTCATTTGCTGCCTTTTAATCACCGATTTCTAATGTTACCCTGATGTATTTTATAAATCTTTGAAAGATGCTTTATATGTTTTGTGGAATATAACTGGATACAAATAAACAAAGTTAAACAAACAACTGATGCTAATAGGATGATAAGCTGGCATGAACGGGGAAGGACATACAGATGTGTTGATTTCTTATCTGAGATTTATAGCCCTCCCAGTACTATGTAAAGATAAGCTCCTGCTTTGTTTACCAGACTGAGAAGTGGTGGAGCTTAACTGGGAAAATCATGGGATTCATAAAAGATTTGGGGCTTTAATTTCAGTTTGGCTATTAACGAGCGATATTCCCTTGGTTGGGGCTGTGCACATCAGTTTTCTCACTTTACATATCAACTTGAACAGTTCAGAACTAAATTTGAGTGTCTTTGGGAAAGAAGAGCTCTGCAAGGACAGTATTGAGTGATGCCCTGGGTGTAAAGCAGAGGTGCGGTGAGGTGGCTGCTGTGGTGATGGGGGCACCGGACACCCCACCCCCACAAGCCAACCTCGCAAGTGCTCAGGGCCCACTAAACAGATTGGGCTAAATTTGCTGTCCTGCTACCAGGGCTTTGTACTCTTTTTCTTTTTCTTTGGAAAAAAAAACATAAAAAAGTTTTTAATCCTTGCTCCCAGTGATCCTGAGGGCCTGGCTGTTCTGACAGCCGCAGCGATGACTGCGTTGTTCAGCGCGGTTCGCCCCCTTCAGAGTGAACAAGTGTGAAGACGGAAATGACAGGCAGAGCGAGCTCAAGTGCGGGGATTGCAAAAGAAGAGGCAGAAGAACATCTTAAGAATTTATTGACAGCCTCTGGAGCGGCCCAGCGGCAGAGGCTGGGGAACAGCAGTAGCTCACAGACTGACCGGGGCCTGCTGTGAGGGAGGGGCTGCCGTTTTGGAGTTCTGACTTTGGGCTGACCACGAGTCTAAGGAGTGGTATCAAAAATAGTGACAGGTGGTAACAAATAGCTCTTTGTTGCTTTCTTTCCTCTCTCTTCCTTCCCCAGGACCCCCAGGCATTGGGCCTACTTTCTGCTCCTTTTACCCCTCTTCATTAAATCCTACCCATCACTCAAGTACAGTACATTCCTGTTCCTCCTTGAAACCATACTCTCTTCAGTCTGCACCCTGTCTGCTCTATCAGAGTGCTTTTTTTTTTTTTGAGACAGAGTCTCGCTATACAGTTCAGGCTGGCCTTGAGCTCACTTTGTAATCCAGGATGGCTTGGAACATGCAACAATCCTCCTGCCTCAGCCTCCTGAGTGCTGAGTGCTGGGATTACAGGTGTGCTACAGGCACGTGCTACCATACCTGGCTCCATTGGAGTTCTGTTAGGAGTTCATCAGGGCAGATTCTATTCTACCTGGTGCTCATGTTGTATGTATAGCTCTGCCTACATATGGTGGAACATAAACTGATTGAGAGACAGGAACCATATCTTTTCTGTTGCGTATGTGACTCTCAGTGCCTAGAACAGTGCCTGCTCAAAGTGGGTGCTAATAAACATTCAGTAAATAAAGTAAGAGAGCCTAGGGTTTATCTTTTGACGCCAGAAACCCAGGCTACATCCTAGCTGCTGGATCTATTAGCTACTTTATGATGGATCACAAATACATTGACAAAAATTGAAAGAACATGGCTTCTGTATCTGAGATGTAGAGGGATTGGAGAGACAGTGACTGACACCATCAGTAGCAAGATAATTATGAAGAGCAGGCCTGGGGGAATGGGACATACTTAATGATGATAAGCAGGTGTGTTTCTCAGTGACATAGTTCATGGTGGGGGAGACACAAGAGTCAGAGACTAAGCAAAAGCTCATAGAGTTTAATGAGAGTCTTGTGACGTCTGTCTGGAGACTGGGGTCTATGGGGCGGAGAGAGAACCTGTGTGGAGCCTAGGGCTATGTATGTGACAGAGGACTGATGCTGGCTCCCACCCCGTGAGCCAGCCATGCCCACACCCCAGGGAATGGGAGCTTCTATTCTCCAGGGATGCTAAGGCCCCAAATGACAAGTGTACCTCATCTATTCAAATATGCCAAGCAGAAGTCGGTCACTGAACTGTAGCAATTCCCAGGAATCCCAAACTTCCTTACAACTTTGTAAGATGTTCTTGATTTTGCAGCAATCTTGAAGAATGAACCCACGTTGCAGTAATAGAAGGATTTGGGGAATAGATAAATTTTTATTTGAATACAAATAGTTAGAAAATTTTTATCTCAGCATGAGATTAAAGCATTTAATTTTATTGATTCTAAACTACACATATTATTATATTTTAACACCTTCAAAAATTATAATGTATTTTAGGTAGTAGTATCTTACCAGCAGTGTTGGCCAGGCTGCAATCGAGAAGCTTATTTAACTCTGCATAAGCATGAAATCAAAAGCACCAGAAAAAAACTCAAAATATGCTTCAGGTATCTGGCAATCTGAGCAAATACTTTAAAGATGACAATATGCAACATAATAACCATAGTTAATTTCATATCATCTTGTTTTGAAATTATTGGTCTTTTTTTCATCTCTTTAAACTAAAAAAAAGAAATAAGAAAAATGCAAGAGTCAGCACTTCAGGAGAAAAATCCCAGAGAATGTAGATCACTTCTTTAAGAAATGTGAACTCAGGCTGGGCATGATGGTGCCGCCTGTAATCCCAGCACTCGGGAGGCTGAGGCAGGAGGATTGTTGTGAGTTCGAGACCAGCCTAAGCTACAAAGTGAGCTCAAGGCCAGCCTGAACTGCGTAGTGAGACCCTGTTGCAAAAAGACAAAAAAAAAAAAAAAAAAAAAAAGAAATGTAGATTCACTGTGATTGTGATGGCACAGGATGTTGAAATGAACATCCATGACTCACAGGCAAAGAGCAAGCAGGAGGAATCGGCTTTGTACTGTAGGACAGTTTTAGACATGATTTTTATTTCACTACTATTTTTCAGCTTATGAGTATAGTCGATAAAATGCTTAAGTCAGTCCTAGCAAAGAAGACCCAACCATAAATTGAACCTGCAGCATGGAAACTGCAACAGTGACCCTACAATGACCATAACAAAGCCTTTGTCATTGCCAGGCCTTGCGAGGAGGTGCCACCAGAGCAGTTCTGAGACAAGGCCACAGATACACTGTAAGGAGAGGAGGGAATGACCACACAAATGAATAAACACTCCTACCTCCTTTTCTCTTCACTGTCTTATCTTTTACTGGAGTTCTTCACTGGCCAAACTTAGCTAACGCCCCCAAACAAGAAACACCATTATAGAGTTACCAGGCTGAAACTTTTGGCCTCAAGATTTTTTTTCCACTCTTAAATTTACTCAGACCTCAACAAGTTTTTGTTTATGTAGCTTATCTCTATTGATACCATATTGGAAATAAAATCTTAGAAACTAGAAAAAGTTACTAAATGTGTTGAAAATAATTAACAATCTAGAAAATGTTAAAATGGCATTTCTTAATAAAATAGCTGCGTATTTCTTTAAAAAGTTTAATAGAGTGGTACTATTTCATGTTTGAAAATCACTTTATGTTGGCTTAATAGAAGACAGCTGGATTTTTATATTGGCTTCATTGTTCAAAATGCTGTGGTATTTTATTTTGAGTTCAGTTCCAAGCTATTGAAGAAAAAATTCTATGGATCCCTAACTAGTATCCATAACACATTGAAGAAAATCCTTAAAGTAGATCATAAGACAAATCTACTTTCCAAAGAGGCAATGGCACTCTGTGTGTGTTATCAGTTACTTAAATGCTTTAATTGTTCAACTATATATATATATATATATATATATATATTCATATATTCTACATGCATTTATATCCTGTTTATATTTGCTTATACAGTATATTCACAAATGCGTATATTTTTAGGTGAAAGGCATAGCACTGAAGAAACTTGATTATAGTATATTCTAATATTTAAAAATTTTTATTTTAAAGAAAGATAAAAAAGAAATAAAAACAATGATACAGAGTCTCAAAACAGAATAAGAAATTAACAGTGGTTAATGGATTGCATATTGTTGTTTTCAAACTAGTTGCTCAGATTACAAGATGTAGGCATTCAAAATTAATCAACCAATATAAGCACAAACTGATCTTTTCAATGGACTAAAAGAAATCAGTGGCATAATTATGTTAGCTATCTTGTGTTTTATATATATATGTGTGTGTATATATGTGTGTATATATATTTATATAATATTAATATATAGATATGTTATATTATATTAATATATGTATCTTGTGTTTTATACATAAAACATGTATATTATATTAATAAATTAATATTATATGATATTAATACATAAATTAATATTATATAGTATTAATATATTATACTAATAATTGGTATATTAATTAATATAATATATGGCTATCATATATTATATATGTTATTATATATTATATAATATATAATATATTATATTATATATATAATTTTTCTTTTCCCTTCTTCTCCTCTTTCCCCTACTGCAGTTGTTTTCTTTTGAGAAGTTTCTTTCCCTTACTGTATGTGTTATATTTATATATAATATATAAATACATATATGCATAATGAATTTTAAAGTGTTTTATTTTGCTAGTATCTTTTTGTTGGATATTTGATTTCTTTCCAGTTTTCTCTATCACAAATAATTCCATAATGAATATATTTATAAATGACTCTGTGCATTTCCTAAATTTTATTATGATATATTTTTAGAATGGAATCAAGGGACCAAATGTTAAAATATGTTTCAACTTTAGTTTCAAAATACTGCAAATGTCCATGTTGGGGAGTCTGGGACACCATATCCACACTGGTTACTTGTGTTTACACACACTATTTTCTCATCCAAACCTGTGTCACTCCTGTCACTACAACATTCCATTAACCACTTAAGGATTCTTCAGTTGTGCAAAGCTCAACATAGTGCTTGAGACTGAAGTTCATTTCCTTACAATCTTTCTTTTTCCTGAGGAGTAACAGATGACTATAATTGAACCCTTTTTGGATTTCACCAGTTTACAGCAACTTAACACAATGGAAACACAATTTTCACTTACTGACTGTTCTCACCATAGGTTACAATTTATGCTAAATCATGCTTAATTTCTTGATGAAAAATATATACACTGGAAACAAACTTTGAACAATTTGGTATTTAAACTCTATTACTTATATACTTTATGCTTCAGATTATGCAAGGTTTTGGTTCAGGGCAGAAATGCTTCAAAGAGATTTTATTTCTCTGAGAATGTTTAAATGGTCATTTCAAGAAAGTCAATTAATTTTTTAATTTCTCCAGCCACAGAGGAAAATGTTGAGAGGAAAAGTCAGTTTTCATTTGATGGGGCCTTGGCCATATTTAACAACCAATTATAGTAGTTGCTTTCTATACACCCGAACTGCTGTCTGCGGCTAAATTCTTCCTGATTCTTCTTCTTTTTTTTCTTTTGTTCTTGTTTCTGAAAGTAGAAGGAAGTTACGTGATGTAATTCTATAGAAGGAAAGTATTGGGAAAAAAAATAGGGCTTCATTATAAAGCATTCATGGGACACCATAGAAAGCTCCTAAGCCTTAAAAAGATCTAACTTCACAGACAGGCATGAAGCTAAGTCTAAATACCACTGACACAGGGTGTTGATGGAGCGAGGAGCAGTGAGAAAATCACAGCGCTCTTTAAAACATGAGTGTTTCAAGCTACAGGCCCTCAGTGAAATAATTTTAAAGAATTGAGGTGAATGCATCAGTGGGGATTTTATCACTCATTTGTTATTATTTTTGAAGTCTATTATGGTAAGATATTGTGTCTCACCTCAAAGAACACATTTTCGTCCATCTCTGCTGTTTGAGACATGTGGTTCATCTGGTCAACATTAGAGATGAAACTAGCATGATCAGAACAAAGATAATTGGAGAAGACCGCCTAAACCTGGATAAAATGGTCACTTTCAATGAAATGTGGTCTTTGACCAGTTACTGTTCTATCATTTTATAAACGACTTCCCAAACCACAAACGTATTTCAAGTGTTTTCTCTTTATTTCAAAATGTGCTTGTGTTTTTCTCTTTTCCGTTGCTATGACTGGATCCTATAGATTATATAACTTAGAAGAAATAAAAGTTCAGTTTATGGTTCTCAAAGTTAGAAAACTCGAGGTTGAGTAGCTGGATCCGGTGGGACCCTTTTCACTGGTAGGAGACTGTGCTCATGGTCCAAAGGCAGCACTGCCTTACAGGAGCTTGGGTGGCGAAATTCAAATCATAGCCATTTTCTATTTTCAAAATTTCACAGAACCCAATTTCAATTACATGTGTAAAAGTAACAATGCAAATTAAAGTTATTCTTCTAATTACATTCTACCAAATTAAACTTTAATTTATAAATCTTCCAGAGAAAAAGCATCAAAGAGCTATTAGATGAACAATTCATGATCACTATAAGAACATATTTTTTAATTTAATGTAAAGTAACCATTGAGTAATATAGGCTCTCTTTCCCAAGTTGCTCATAAAAGCAAATCATAAAAATAAATCCAAACTACAAACAATTTTTCTTTCTTTCTAAAACATCTGTTTTTACTTGCAAAGTTGCCTTTCATTCCTTGATAGTAAAACCAAAGTGATACCGAACCAAAAAAAAAAAAAAAAAAAGAACAAATATGGTGTTCTGTTCTGTGCATCACATTTTATAGTACTATACTGAACATGAGGACCCTGAATTTTTTCTCCAGTAAGTGATTTAGCCTCTATGAGCATTAATTTTAATTCTAGATGAATGAGATACAACAATATAATCACTGCACAGCTCACAACGAGTTTGGGAGACAAGATAATAGATATGTGACCAATGAACTATTCATACCCCAAGATTTTCTCCTTTTTTCAACGTCACAGATGAGAAATCATAGATTCAGAGAGAGCATGGAACTTGCTTGGCAGTATATAGCTGGTAAATGCTACAATCATGGAATCCAAACTGCTGAGCCCCTGCCTTACTCAATACTGTACCAATCCAGCCTTAAATTTTTCTTAATATATATTTGACCCTCCTTTCCATGAGACTACAAACTGCTGGAAACTAAGAATCAATATGCAGGAACATACTGAAGCTTACCTGACAGAGACATGTAGACAGACAGACAGATAAGAAAATGCAATTATCTGGGGAAGTGACAATGGGAAGAAGGAAAAGATTATTGGACCATCACGGAGAAAAATAAATTTAATTTCAGATTCAATACTTACATTCTAACCTGTTTCAACAACCCGTTTCTATCAATAAGATATGACCTTGCAGAGAAACGGTTAACATCTCTCCTGATTTACACATAAAAGGATTTACTGCTATTCTCTCCCCTGTCAAGCAATATTGGATCAAAAGGATTAGTGGCATTTTATTGCGCTCTCTACAGAGTTTAATGCCATTTCAGGTTGTTAAAAATTTATAGAAACAAATAAGAGAGTCCAATATCAGCGAAAGCTCTAATCCCCTGCAAGTGAAGAGTAGCTCCTAGGTTGTCCTTTCCCCTGGAAATACAAACCGAGAGGACTGCAGTTTGCAGGTACACTCAAATTCTGCTTGAGCTCGTGACCTGTGGAAGGGCTGCATGAGCAGATGTGGAGGTGTGTCTTTAGATACCGGGGTAGATGGGCCGGTCCCAACTATTCATTACATCATAAGCATGTAGGGTAAGGAGAATGGGGCGATAGTGACAAGGCAGAAACAATGAGAGGGGAAATTAGTATCTTCACAAGGGTGAAAATGACTTGAAAGTAAAGAATGTGAAATTAACCAATAAATATTAAAGTACAA
The DNA here is from genome assembly GCA_004027595.1 of Dinomys branickii. Classification (NCBI taxonomy): domain Eukaryota; kingdom Metazoa; phylum Chordata; class Mammalia; order Rodentia; family Dinomyidae; genus Dinomys; species Dinomys branickii. The sequence goes on along the minus strand of PVLD010013526.1, from coordinate 24,183 downwards.
AGTCATCCCCTGACAGTGGATAGGCAAAGTATCTTGAAGGGTACACAACAATTTCAAGGTCATTAATATGAATTCATTCTTTTGTGCATTTATAAGCTTAAAAAACAAAAACAACAAAATACATTTATCAGAAGACAAAGTCAAAGTTTTCCCCCAGATAGACATTCATGGTGTTCTACCTAGGGAGCAAGATCTCTGTCCTGAAGAACCGAACCCACCTGACCCCAGATGAAATCTCACCTTATCGTGGAGAAGGTGCTGTAAGCCCCCTCAGACATGTGACTGTCTCCATCCTTCATCTGGTCATACATTGTGAAGTTGAAGAATCCATTCAAACATGAGCAATATTTTGAGAAGCAGCTGTGGTGGTGCTTGTCTGTAATACCAGCATGCGAAGAGGCTGAAGCAGAAGGACTGAAGGTTCAAGCCTGGCAAGACCTTGTCTCAAAATTAAAAATAAAAAATAAAGGGCTGTGAATGTAGCTTAGCATGAAGGCACTGGTTTAACCCCAACACTATCCCCTACAGAAATTGAACAGTATTTCCTATACTACTAAAGAAGAAAAGTAAGTTTCAATTATACTCTGAAATATCTTTCTTACAAGAGGTTTGTTTTATATTAAAGTGTTGATTTAGGCTTTAATGTTTCATATCTTGCATCCACTGACCACCACCCCAAAATGCACTTCCAGCTTTTCCTCTACTGTCTTCAGTCCCATCAGGCTGACCTGCGTAGGCTGCCTCTGCCCTACCCAGTCATCCTCAGACTCTTAGGCCTCTGTGAAATTTTTCAGAGAGTGAATAAGGCCACACAACCTTCTTAAAATGAAAACAAGACACTTTGTCTTTTTACCTATGCCAGCATCTGCCCTGATGGTGTGGAAGCAGTGATGGGTAACATGTTCTTGCCTTGGTGGGCATTGAGGCAGTGACAAAAAATGGTACTAATAGTCATATTGTATTCTGCACTTGCCAAGCACTCTCAAATTAACAAGAATAGAAAACCCAGGTTCACCAAAGCTTTTCCATGGTTAAACAGCAGAATAGGATGAAGTTCATTCAAGCTCAACCTCTGAGTCCATGTATTTTGGCCATTTCATGTAATGAAACTGGTACAGGAAGGAAGTACTTTTGCCTCATACTGAAGCATAGGGTTGCCTCCAAAACAAGCAATTCAAGATTGTGTGAGCTGAAGGCTGAACTACATACTTTTCTCGTGGAATAGTATTTGGAAAGAAGACTAACAGACAAACCATGGTTATGTACAACGAGGCATTTGGAAGATATTTTATCAAAAGTAACATAAGCCCATCACTTCAAGGAAAACAACCAACAGTATTTCCTGCCAATAATAAAATTTATGCTCTCAAGCCACCATATTATAATTTTTGAGAAGTTTTATAAACAAATGCAATTTTTTATACTGTCAAATATGACAGTATTTTATAGCCCTCTATAATTCATTAAATCAGTAGCTTACTAATAACCAAAGCATAAAACAACAAAATAATGCATTGGTAAAAGGTATATTCAACCTAAAAAAATAAAATAATGGATTTTAATGTAGCCAAGTGCTAACGTTGGAACTTAAATAACACCCAAAGGCCCCTGTGTCAAAGGCATGGTCCCCAGCCTATGGTTGTATTAAGAGGCAGGGTGGCCACAGAAGGTAAAAACAACCTGGTGGAAGGAAGGTCTATGACTGGGGCATTGCCGTGGGAGGAGATATCCAAACTTGCACCTCTCCTCTTCCCTTTACGCTTTCTCTCTGCCACACATTCCCACCATGAAGTGCTGTGCTGCCCCAGGCTCAGAGGCAATGGCGCCCAGCAGCCCTAGACTGCAAGCTCTGGAACCATGAACCAAAATAAACCTCTTCTTTTTAAAAGTTGATTTATCTAAGAAATTTGCCACAATGATAGAAAATTAACACAAGTAAAAAATATTCACTGATATAATTTCAGATTCCAAATTACACTGATCTTAAGAAAAATAAATTTAATTAAGCATTAGTGTATTAAAAAAGAATAACCATGACTATTTGAAAAGGTATTTAAAATAACTCAATGATAAGGAAACAGCTTCTCCATCCACAGCCCTAGATTCTTATTCTCAATAAATCTAAAATCAAAGTTCTCTGAATGGGGCCACTGAATTTTCTTCCTACCAACCTTATGTATATGATCGAAATGCAATTTGCATCAAAGAGCAGAGTGATGTGTTTTGGGCTGTAATAGAAGCTATGTTACCCATCCTTGTTTTTTCCCTACTGTGTAAGTCAATTTGATAAAACAATAATTTATAGTCCTTTGATTATTTGACAATTTTCCAAAGACTATTATTCTTTTATTTTTAATTTTAAAGACTAAAGAATGGAGGCATATATAACCAGGATAATGCAAAAACAATACAGGAAGTACAAAATTATAGAGAAGATAGCAGGGAATTAGCACTGGATGCTGTATTACATAATATTATCTTTGCATTGGTTAACCCAAAAACAATAAAGGAAAAACCAAAGTATAGATAAGATAGTAGGGAATTAACACTGGATGCTGTATTACATGATGTTATCTAAACCTTTGTTGCTCAGTTATACAGATGATGGCATGTTCGATTAGTCAATTTTCTCCACCCTCATCTCCGTTGTTCTACCACCCAGTCAGTCATCCTCCCTCTGAGAATAACTACTTTTGGATTTATTTACTCCCTCGGGCTCTCACTTTGTGAAGAGATGTGGCTTCTCCAAATTATGCTGTAACAAATATGGGTGTACACAAATTGCTTTTGTGGGAGGTGGAAAAGCACCTATGCTCAAAGATAGTAGATAGGCAGGGAACCAGGTTCAGTATGATCAAGACCCATTGACAAGCCCTCAGGGCCATTGGTCTGGTCGAGTTGGTGGGGTTACCCAGCAAACTTCCAGGCTTCGCCTCAATACAGCGTGTCCAGAGGCCCGGTCGAGTCCTCAGGGTCACCCGCACAGACCAGCGGGCTCAGCCCCAGTGCAGCACTGCAGGGGCCTGGTCGAGTCCAAGGGTCATCCCCAGGGCCACACTGCTGGGGGCTGGTTCAAGTCCACAGGGTAGCCCCCAGCAGATCCCCGGGCTCCGCCTCTGGCCGCGCTGCCAGGGGCCCGGTCCAGTCCACAGGGTCGCCCCCAGCAGACTGCCGGGCTCCACCCCGAAAGACTGTTGTTCTTAATCAGTGTTATTCCTCCTGCCTCAAGCTTGTGTATCCAAGATTCCTGTTGCCATTATTTCTTAATGGATGCTAATTCAAGTTGTGTTAAAGTTTATACTCTTGCTATTAAATCTTCATTGCACTTCTGTCTAGGTCCTTCAGGGAAGTGACCATAGGATTAAGGAGATAGAAGTCTGTATAAATAATTTCTGTGACAACTAAATTCAAGTACTTTGCTTTATGTGAATCAAATTAGTAATTTGTTTATTTTACATGGTTCATTTGGACTGGGAATAGTTACACAAGATATTAATTTCACCCCTGAATTAAGTATATTTGTACTGAGTAATCAACTATTGTACTATTTTACTATTTGAGGAGAAGCATTAATTTTAGGAGACCCTAAATGCCTTCAAAATTCCCAATGTACCTACCACACATAGGGTTCCTATGTTAGCTTTCTCAGAATGTCCGGGCCTCCCAGGAAAGTCAGAGGTTTCCTTCTGCATGAGACCACATTACTTTGTAAAATCTTTATCATGGCATTCATACTATCATATAGTCACCATTTTGCTTGATTTTTTTCTTAATATATTTTGAGCTTCCCAAAGTCCAGGACTATAATTAATTCATTTTTCCGTATAAACTGTCTACCATAAAATTAAAATCAATGTATTTAACAAGAAGTTTTAATGGGGAAATAACTGTAAGAATTGAATATTCTTATGAAGAACTGCTGGGTTGACTGTCAGGAGTTATGTTATATTTGAACTGGTGTGATAAAAAGCAAGAACAGAAGCAGTGATATTTTTATAGTGTCCATGTAATGGGCATAAAGCAAGAAAAGCAGGAATTTTGATTCTCTATTGTGTAATGCGGTTTGATAAAATGGAGACTTTACTGCTCTTTGCTTGTTGAGGGACTTCTATGCATATGCAGTTACTGCTCAATCTTGCCAAATAATTTTTTATTTTCAATAAAATTGCAGCTGACTTAGGCAAAAAGCCAATTGTATTTGGCCCTCAAAACTCTTGCACAGTATCAGAGTTGCTGTCCCAGATACCAGCAAGCACATCCAAGTTTGTCTGGGTCAGTGAGTAGTACAGCAGCAGATTTTACTTCAAAACTGTGGTGTAATTGACTAAGCTTTTACTTTCTCAAGCACAAGATAAAACACTGCTTAAATGTATCATAACTAAGAACAAGTAGTATTTCTATGTTTCCTTCCAAATCTAGTGGTATCTGTTAATTTCCAAAGCTTATGAAACTCCAGGTCAGAGGCATTGGGGAGAAGGAGAAGTCTTTTATGAAGATAGGCTCAAAGACTCCTAGAAACAGCCTGAATTTCCTTTGGTTAAAACACAGATTAAAATTTTGTCTTTGTCTCTAGGACTTAGATTGGTATAAGCTGATACTTCTTCATTTTTAGAGGTCAGTGTAACAACAAAAATATAGTCAAGTGTAAATTAAGTATCCAACAATGTGCAGGGTTTCTTGTGGATAGTGTAGACAAAAAGAGGAATTAAAGTGAGAGAATTCAAGTACTCAAGAGTTTAGTGAGGGAAAAACAGAAAGTCTGATAAATTATGAAAATACCCACAGGGAATTTTGGATTTCTACAAAAAGAACTGTATTTTCCACCTTTTTGCAGTCAAATTCATTTTAGGAGTTAATGAATTTTAACCAAACATTCCTGACTGTTATTGTCTCTTGGTCTCAGAAGTAGTAGATCATAGTTTCCTATTCTGTATGCCCTATAGAGTATCTCTCTTGGGACTTATGATTATGGTCCTGACCTTCAGCCCCAGTCCTTTTGGTCTTGAGGCGGGATAAATGCTTACTGCCAGATTACAAGTGACATTCCTGAGTTCTGAAGATGGCCATTAGTCTCCCTTGGGTGTATGCTACTAAAGTCTTCACATTAGGAGTCCTCTATGCCTCCTCTTGGATCCAAAGCACAGCAACTCTGTCCCAGAATTTTGGTGGCAACTTGCCCGACATAACTCCTGAATAGGGGCTTAGAGATCCATTTTTCAAGAGCATGGCACAAATGTTTTGTGCTCTTATTGACCCCAAGAGATATCTAGCTCTCCCTCTCTGGCTGCTCCTTTTTGAGAAAGTTGGAGTAAATTAAGTTCAATAAGATAGAAATTTCCAGAGAAGGCTGACATACATCTGAACAGCCATATGACACTGTTGTGTGAGATACACAGAGATTTTGGGAGAACATAGAAAAGATCATGAAGAGAAGGAAGCTTCACAGAAGAGGTAACATTCAATCTAGCTCTTAAAAGACAAGAACTTTGTGAGCCTGGGCTACATAGTGAGTTCCAGGCCAGCTTGAATACATAGAGAGACTTTGTTTAAAAAAAAAAATAGTTAAGTACCTCAAGGAGTAGGCAGGGATCTGTACAAAAGCATTGGGTCAGGAAGCAATGCAGTGAGACGGGGCAGTGACTTTAGTACAACAAAGAAGTAGGGAAGAGGTTTAAGCATTGGAAGGTTCTGCTTGAGATATAAATGAATTGTTCTCCTGCCTGAGGATTGCTTGACATGTTTCTCCTCTCCTCGGTGGAGGAAAATCTCGACTTCCTTTCTTGCTGCTAAGACCCAGTTTTAGTATCTTAGTATATCTTACTTTCTTTCTTTTTCAAAAAGTGAAATTTGACACGTTTTTGGAATATATGTGTATTTGACATTGCTCTTCGATGTAAATTTTATTAGTTGGTACACGACAGACATGAAAAATTAACGCAACTTTTAAAAAGTGGAATTTATCCAGCAACTTAAATTTAAGGCACAGTTGAACTATTTGGTACATCTGATTCATTGTTTTATCATAATATTAAACAGCCTGTGCCCAACTGCTCTTCATACAGATAAATGGTCTTAACTGCTTGTAATGTCGAAGACAGCCTTTGTGACCTTACACGGAAATTCAATAAGGATGAGTAGTAATGTGGTGTTCAGTATAAGAATTCATATTTAGGGGGTGTCAAGTTCCCCAGATCAAAGATGAACAATTAGGCAAGATATGGACTACACTAGTGCTTGTGAATTACACCAGAATCATACGTGGAACTTGTTAAGCATAAAGTAGGAATGGAGCTGAAAGTTGAGGTTTAAACAAATTCCACAGTTGACATTTGTGTGTGCACCAGCCTTGCAGATTTCAAGATTCGATAACGTCTTCTACCATGTCCACTCACACTCACACCTGGTAAGCAATTTTCTGGGTGAGCAGCTAAATGTTGTAAAAAGTAATTCACCTATTGACATTCATTTTATGTGAAAATGATTTATTGGAATAGGATGCCTAAGCATTATTTCTGGATTGTAAAGAATTGTTTGAAAACACACCTCAAACTGTAAGCATTCTGCTAATATGTTATAATACAACATCAATGAAGAGTTTACCTAATTTCTTAAAGCTGACAAATATTGTATACATTTATGCTGTCTAATGTGATTTTTATATATACTTATGCATGAAGTGATTGAATCAATATTTGAATCAAGATTAATAGATTCTATTTTTTCCTTTACACTCCAGTCAGTGATGTCCCCTAGCTTTTAGCCATTAATGCATAAATATTTTTCTCTCTATGCCACCTGAGGTGAGAATGTGCTGCTACTAGACCAGAACTGTCTCTTCCTGGTGGAAGTGGCACCTTCAAGCTCTCCAGCATGTATAATGATCAGGAAAAGGTAGATTAACGTTCTGAATTCTCACATAGTTGTTTTAAAAAATGTGAGAGCTGAATGTTGTTAAATCATTTAAACAAAAAATAATGGAGGTTTTCAACAGACTATCAAGTTAAACATGGAATTTTGAATAACATCAAATCAAATCTATTCCTTGTTAAACTTCTTTGTGTGTCTGTTGATCTGAAGAGGAAATTGGTAATGCTTGAGTCATTGCTCTACCCTAATAGAAAGTGAAGAGAGAGGAATGGGATAGTGTCCTGGCAGTCCTCTCATAACCAAATGGAATGAGAGAGAAGGAATTCTTCTAAGGCAGAGGAGAGTACTATTACTACTAACTAGAAAAAAGCGTACCAGAAAGATAAAGACAATGTAGATCCACTATAGTTGTACATCAAATTAGGTAGTTATTTCTTTTCTACAAAAGTAAAATCAAATCCAATATGCACGAAATAAGGCTGTTCAGCTGCCTTTGCTTCTGAGCTGTGCTCAGGATGGAACATAAGAAAGGCATATGTTAGTTGCTTAATAAATGGCAGAGGCAAAGGAAGAAAGAATGGAGTAAGAAGCCATTTTTTTCTATGAAATGTGGACACTGGTCAAAATGAATCTTGTCTTAAGGTCACGCTACATCAGAAAAAACCTAATCATAAAAACCTAAGGTCTTGTCAGCTATGCTCTAAGGGCAGAGAAACCCATGTCATTGCTTTGGATACCATCCCAACCAGCTGCACGGTTTATTTGTGTCTGAGCTGTTTTACACTGAACTAAAGTAAGCAGCATCAGACATTTTACTCTCATGAAGTAACAAATGTAAGGAGGAGGTACAAGTTGTTAGGCTGTACAGATAAGCATTGCGTATTGGCGATATTCTCAAGCCTGGTGGTTTGTCCAGTAGTAACAATTTATAAATTTAATTGATAATTATTCTGCCAAGTAGATCTTAGGTCCATTTTATGCTTTTAGTCCTCTCTGTTCATTCTCATTTCTTTACTTTTATTTTGAAGTCTTTTCCTGTTCCACTCAATAAAATGTATTCAATACCCATCTCTTCACTGTTCTCATTTTCCTATTTTCTCCAAATACTTCACAATAATTACCTCTCCTCATTCTTCTCTTACTTTTTCCTCCAACTTTGTTTTCCCAGTTATTTTCCTATTTCTTGTTTAAGAAGGTAAAGTGAATAAACATACTTAAAATAAAAAAGGCTTAAAGACAATGAACACATGGTGAAAGTAAGAAATAAAATAAAAATAAAAAATGAAAGCCTTAAAGATAATGCATTGCTTTTGGTTTAAACACAGAGACTAAGCCAGGACTTGAAGATTGAGGCAAACTAAATGGAAAAGGTCAGGGCCCAGGCTATTTGCAAAGCTTTAAACTATCCTTGTGGGCTTTGCAAACTCCCTGTGGAAAACAAGAAGTACAAATAAGGCTGTCTCAACTGTCTGCAGGACAGGGAATTATTTTACTTTCTCTTCATCCTCAGGGGGGAAAAAACTTACTGCTAACATTCCTAAGGAGGAAGATAGGAGGAACGGGTAAATACAATTAACACTAGTGCTAGAATAGGACTTGAAACTGAGGAAAATGAAAACACAAAACAAGCACTGTAAATAATTGTTACATAGGTATTACCTGGGGCTCAATGCGAGCAAAACACTGCAGGCATAAAGAAAGTCATTGTTGTGAAGAATCTGTAATAAAAATGTAAATATTTAGATAGCAGTCCTTGGCTATCCAATTATTCAGCTACTTGATAATTTTCTAAGGCTTTTAAAAAATGGAAAGAAATGTAAGTTGACACCTGACTTAAACAATGAGGACAATATCTTTGAAATACAGTCACCATAAATTCACAGGATTTTGGCAACTCTAACATAACTGGTGACCTTTGGTGGAGGAGGAGAAAAGATTAAGTTTTAATTCCATTTGTAATATATACTAACCCTGTGATTTGTAGAAGTCATGGTTGCTAGTGTAATCTATGAAAAGGGGAAAATTCTGACCCTGTCTATATTAAGAGATGATAAGCAGAAGCAGATGTACTTGCCTAGGAAGTGGATTTCAACAAAAAATAAAGCTAAGGGATTCTGAACTATTCAACATATGCATTCAAATTACATGGGTTTTTACATAATTTGCTTCTTGTTGATTATGTTTATTGAATTATTATTAAGAAATGTGGCCTGTATGACTGGGGATTTAGAGTGTATTGAGATTTTCTTTCTAGGCTAGTAAGTGGTTGTTTTGTGTTTGCCTGTGTGTATGTGTGAAGTTACCATGTGTATTGAGAATAATCTATTTTTGCCAAGCATAATTTTCTCTGTAATCGAGTTTGGTAATTGCATTGCATAAATAGAAGATCTGAGAGGCTCTATTTATTTACTTTTTAAAATTTGTTTTGTTGTTAAAATTTCCTACAATTAGAATTGGTTTGTCACTTTTCCTTTGTGTGTTCATTATATGTTTGAAGCTATGTTATTAGGTACATAGTGGTTCATAAATATTAACTTTTTGGTGAAGCATATCTTCTGCTCAAGAAAAACAATGACTTTTTAAATGTTTTTTAACCCTACAATTAATTTTTTCAGAAGTTACTTGTTTTCGTTCTGGCAGTGTTAACCTGCAATGTCTTTTACTCTTCTATTTTCTTTTCAACTTTTTTGTTTCCAGTTGTCATTTTGAGGTAGAATTCAGGTATACACTATTTATTTCATCAGATTCTTTGAGAACTTTTTCTTTCAGACTAAGACTTCTATCCAATCACATTTATTAAGTTTCTATTATATTTGGACATAATTTCCCCTTAGTGGTTTGCAAATTGCATCTTATACTCCTCATTTGATTCTCTTTACTCTTTTAATACATTTTCATTTATATTTTTAAGTATTTATATTTTTAATTATTTATATTTTTAAGTATTCATCTTTAACTTTGATACAGAAAAGTATATAAATAAGCTTTCACAAATTGGATGCCCATATATAATGAGAACCCAGACCAAAAGATAAAAAATTAAAAGCAACCTAAGAATCACAATCTCAGTCACAGTCCCCTCTGAAAGGAAAATACTCTCCCTATGTTTAATATTCTTGATTGCTTTTTCTTATACATATTTTAAAAACCAATTATACTCTTTTGTGTTTGGCTTCTTTGGCTTAACTTACTATTTCTGAAATTTATCCCTATTGTCTTATATAGAAATAGTTTATTCCTTCTCAGTACTGAACAGCACATAGCATATAGTATGTCATAGCTTACTATACCACATTTAGGTATCCATTTACTCTTCAATGACAGTGATCCATTTGTGTTGCTTTTGGCAGTTATGTGTAATGACTCTAAAAATATCCTTGTGCCTGTCTTTAAGTGAATAAATATATGACATATTTCAGTTCAGTATACATACCCAAAAGTGAACTTGCCTTTGTCATAGAATCTATGTATATTCAGCTCAGTAGATTTATAGAAGGTTTAGTACAACTGTTTTACTATCAGTTTACTAAAAGGGTTGGGCCAGTTTACAATCCTAACAGTAATTAGTACTTGAAAGTTTCAATTGTTCCACATCATTGCTAGTGTTTTATTTTCATCTTTTTCCATTCCAGTAATTCTGGTGAAAGCATTATAATGTCCATGATGGTTTGAATTTGCATATCCTTGTTGATAATGAGGTTGAGTATTTTTAACATTTATTGAGGAATTAGATATCCTCTTGTGTGAAGTCTTTGCTTATTTTCTTATTGTATCTACCCTACTTGTTCATTGAATTGAGGTAATTTCTTCATTTTCTAGGTATGAGTCCTATGTGGGTATATGTATTGAAATATAGCTTCTCAGTTTTGTGTTTTTCAATGAACAGAAGCGTTTAATTTTTATGTAGTTCTAACTCTTCTTGTTAGGTATTTTTGTGTTTGATTTATGAAAATTTTGCCTACACCAAGGGCATGAAGATACTTTGTCCTTCCATTTTAAATACATATAGTCCATCATTTTTTCTGAGAATGTTAATACTTAAAACAACACTTTCACTTCATCTCCTTTGTTTCCCAGTAAATCTGAAGGGTTTTTGATACATTTGAGGCGTACTTTTTTGTATATAAATATACACTTACGCAACTATCTCCCTGATCAAACTGTAGAATGTTTCCAGCATGCAGACGACTCCTATGTAGCCATTCTACCACAATTTAGAGTGGTATACTACACAGCAGTTAAAAGTTGATTCAATTCCTTTTCTTCACCTTAACTTGTCACCTGAATAGGAATAGTACTCTTCTATTACATTTCAAAGCATAATATATTAATCAAGATAGATTAAGTCATCTTATATTAACAATCCACTTCAAAATCTTAGCGTTGTGACATCAAAACAATTATTTCTTCTCATTCTCCATGTTCTGTTCATCTTGTTCACTTAGAATCCAGGCTGGTGAATAATTTATTTCAATGGAAACACCTATGCTTGAGGACTTTGTGGTGGACTTCACTTTCCACACCAGGGTTTCGGTTGGGTAGTTTAGATTGAGCTAAAGATATAATGTGATAAAAAGATATCATTTAAGTTTTAACAGCCCAGTATAGTACATGTTTACTTGTCATTCACATCATATATCTTTCTTGACAGATGTGCACTGGTTATTACAGCCACTTAGGGGTCCAGGAGAATGGTTCCCTTTTGACACTTGTTTTTGTAATCATTATGGGAAAGAAAAAAGTGTACTTTTAAAGTTTAATCTAGAATGTGATACATGATAATTCTCTTCAAAATTCATTGAGGAAAGCAAGTCATAGGCTCATACACTTGGTTTTAAAATAAGTGTAAGGGCCATTTAATGAAAGTTAAATGCATGATTATGAATACTACTGGTAAGAGCTGAGACCAGCTTATCTTGTCATTTTGAATACTTACTTTCACTGGTCATGGACCTTCAGCCCAAACTTAGTGGTCTTAAGTCTTGACAGGATCCCATTTACTAAAGGATAATTTCCACTTCCATGAGATATTACTATAAATTTTTATCTCAGAATAGGAGTAAGTGAAATCTAAAAGGTACAACAGTGAGAAAGGGACAAAAACTGCTAAAAAGCCAAGAATGACTGGGATGAGGGAAAGGGGAAAATAAAGAAGAAAGTGGGAAAAAATATATATATACACACACAAGATGTTTAAGATAATAGATAATAGCTGGCAAGATCATAGCTGGCCTTACTCATGCATAGGCAATTGTCTTTTGACCCACTGAAAGATAGGAAACTCTGTGATGGTCTCACTCATATTTCTCAGCACTGATTCCGTGTAAGGGAGTATTAGAGAAACTGGACCATGTCTTCCTTCACTATAGCTGGACAGTCTGACTTGTTCATATGGTGCTGGCAGCAGTCGGGAGAATAAATGAGACCCTCAAGGATTCCTAAGGTCTAACCTTAGTCTAACCTTTGGATTAGTAGATGGTCATTCCTGCCTTATTTTGTCCATCATAGTAAGTCACAAGATAATTCCAAATTCAAGGGGTGAGGAAATATAAACCTCATTAAAATTCTAATGGCATTCTTCACAGCATGATAAAAAAATCCTAAAATTCACGTGGAAACACAAAAGACCCAGAATAGATAAGGCAACCCTAAGCAAAAGCTGGAGGGAGCATGATACCAAATTGCTAATTATACTGCCAAGCCATAGTAACATAAAAAACATGGTATTGACAAAAAAGACCCATAGAGTAATGGAATAGAGGACACAGAAAACAATAAATGCTGCTACAACCATCTGCTTATTGACAAAGGAGGCCTCTCTAACAAATAGCGCTGAGAAAACTGGGCATCCAAAACAGATAACTGAAAATAGACCCTAAGCTTTTACTCTGTACAAAGATCAATTCAAAATGGATCAAAGATCTAACTATGAGACCTGAAAACTTTAAACTATCATTAGGTAGGGGGAAGGGACTGTGGGCCGAGAGAGGGCGAAAGGCGGGTAATGAGGGGATGGGTACAGTCAAAATACGTGCTTGAATGAAAGTCCACACTGAAACACAGTATTTTGTAAAATTTGCAGGCACCAATTAAAATATAGCTTTTAAAAACAGGCCACATTTATCAATTGCCTGTTGTCACATAGGTCACAAGAATCAGAGCCAAGATCTTAGCCCAGGCAGTAGAGCTCCACAGGGCGTATTCTGAAATCCCACGCTACAACGCCTCTGAGTGTGTGACAGCTATTGTTAGCTCTCAGTGGAAACTGTGCTAAAGGACAGTCTGGCTCTCACAGTAGTCAGGAACCCCAGGTTTCCAGTTTGTGTGAACATATAGTTTGAATCTTTGCTTAACCACTTACAAGTGTTTTTTCTTGGGTAAATTACTTGACCTCTTTGAATCTTAACTTCCTCATGTGAAAAACAGGTATTTTTGTAAGAATTCAGTAAGGTCATAAGGTACAGCTATCTCTACTAACAGAACATACGCATTTCTCAAAATGACCAGGTTGCGCAAAATCACATGATAAAAACCACAAAATTTTCAGAAAAATAGAAGTTAAAGGAACAACATGAAAACATCAGATATACACTGCAAAAAGGGAGCAGGACTCTAATGACACTCATAGACTTGTTTTGCACATGTTGAATGGTTAGGAAGTGCATAAGCAGGATTGTAAATATGATCTACACTTTACTTGTGGGACTGAATCTCAAATGGTTGCAGCCTCTCAGTTACTGTGAAGTGGTAGAAGGAGGATTGGCTAAAATATTCAACAGTGCATACGGATGACTCCAAATGTATACAAGGACCTGAGGCAGCTGGTAGAGGCTTAAAGTACATGCATGTGTCATGTGTTTTGTGTGCTCCTGAGAAGTTTGTTTCAACTTAAAGCAGTTTTTTTTATAGTGTTTCTTGCAGAAATATGAAAATAAGCAAATAAAATTTGCATCATGTTCAAGTTACTCAATGCATGTCAGTCGATTTGGAACACGTTTGCCTTTTTCAAAGCAAGAATTGTGACAGGGTTTGACTCCAGCATTGTTACCATATGCCTAGTCCCTATTACCACCCTACAGGGCTTAGTTCATTACTCTTTGTACTGAGACCTCACTGAATATGAAGACAGGTATTTTCTACTTAACATTAATATATTAGAAAAGAGAATGTGTATTGTCTACTAAGGAATAATAAAGGAAATAATTGCCACCATATTTCTAGCTCTAGATGGCTGATCAAAGTGTCCTGCCTATCGGCAAGTGAATCTCTATTTGGAGATGGATGCATCTGGCCTAAATGACCTTGGTCATTAAGGTCACCCAGTTTCCCCCTCCTACTTCAAGTCTCTGTTCGTCCAGCACACTTCCACTTATGATTTACTTCTTGTGTCATTACAAAGCTGCATTATCTTGCTGACATAAACATTCCAGACCACACAGCAGTTGCATTTCTTAGTGTAAATTGCTAAATTGGCACTCTGCTTCGTACATCAGTCTCTTTTAAATTACCAGGGATTAATCAACCACAAGTGCACTGACACATTACATTTTCTAGAACTTCAAAGCTGAGGAGCAGACGCTGGAGTTCTGTGACCTACAAAGTGATTGTGCCCTGCCAGGCCTGGCAGCTGCCTCCCCGAATGTCGCATTTACCCACCCTCTAACTCCAAATGTTGGCACATAACTGCGTCCAAGTGCATCAGATCTGGATATGTTTGTGTGGGCAGATGTAAGGTAGACTCTGTTGCAGGTTCTATTTCTTATAAAACTAAGCACCATTTTTACCTGCACTACTGATTGGCTTTAACAGCTCAAAGCAAAACTTCAAGCATAGCATTCACACATAAAGCAACATGGATTTTGGATAGTTGATTTTGTGAATTTACACTAAAAAGACTGATTTTTCTCTTTCTTCAAGGTATAAACGAGAAAGGAAAAAGATTATGATATTCAGGTATGTGTCTTCATTTTATTCATCTGGAGTCAAATTTGAAGTATTAAAATAATGTGATTACTGTCATAAAAAACTTGAAGAAAAATTAACTTTCATCTTACAATTTCTGCTCTATTATAATACTGCCAGATACATAAGTCCATGACTGGGTCCAACATATATGACTTTTGTAGATAATAGGTTTTTAACTTTTACCTATTGGTAGGTGTATATATCAGCACAAACAAATCAGAGACATTTTACAGATGCTCATACTTTGGGAAAGAAAAAATACTCAGCCCATCAATTAAATTATAACCATGACACTTATCTGAAATTTTTCAGAACATGTAAGACTCAATATTCTCATAATCCATCACCTCATAAAAATATCTTAATATATAATTTAATTGTAGTTTGCATATTTCTAAGATACAACACCAATACTTATTATTGCATGCATCTTTATTGTCTTTAAGTATTCACTCAATACCTTCCTTAAGAGATAATTATTCCTTCAACAGATGCTTATTAAATACATCCATCGAACTTTGTGTTCTTCCTGTGTGCTTGGTATAAAACAATTATATGATTCTTGCCTTGAAAGCTGGTTAAGACAAAGTACAAATGAATGAATACTTATACAATCCATTAATTTATTGATTCAACTAATGCATAAATACAATGTAAGTACCAGAAAGTTTTCTAACCATTAGAAATAGAACAATGAAACTGAGAGTCTTGGCATTGGTGAAGCTTGTGTTGTCAATAAATAAGGTGATTTCAGATGGTCATGACTGCTATGGAGAAAATGCAGCAAGAGGAACTGATTCAGACTGAACAGGGAGAGTTATACTAAAATAATGGGATTGTTACTGAGGACAGAATAAACCTAGGATTATTAGGGTTGACTTTTCTGAGAAGGTGACATCTGCACCGAGATCTGACTAACAGGACATTGCCAGTTGTGCAGATCTGAATGAAGGGCTTTCTAAGCAGTAAACAACTCAGAAGACCTGAGAGACGAATGAATATGGCCTGTTGAAAGACCCTCAATTTGGCTTGAGCGGATAGAGCAGGAAGATATGAAGAAAGGAGTCACAGATGTAGGCAGGATCCTCAGGACCATGAACAAATATTAGAACTTTTCTCTAAGTAATGAGCTGGCGAGGAGTATTAAACATTCAAGCAGGCACTTTAATGTCTTAAAAACATTGCCCTAGTGCATGGTGTGAGAGGGAAATGTGTCATCAGGGTGGATTTCACTCTAATTCCAAGGCAAAACTGTGGTGATGCAGATAATCATAGGGATGCATTATGACTGATGTTATATAATATCTCTAGGAAGAGAGCCATAAGAGGCAGATGTGAGCAGGATTAATTCTACTTTTAAAAATTGGAAGTTTATCAAAAGGAGCAGGTGGGTGCTACATGTGAGATTAGAGCACAAATTGGCTAATTTCTTCTATAAAAGGCAGAGGACAAATACCCTGGGCTTTGAGAGATGGTATATGCACAAGTCATCTCTATTGTTATAGCCCCAAATGCAGCTGTGAGTACGCAGGTGAGTGTGGCTTTGTTCCAATTAAACTTTATTGAGAGTCAACCAGGCAGCAGGTCTGGCTGGCTGGCTATGAAGTGACATCCTTAGAGTAACTATTTTCAGCATTGTGGAGATTTTTTCATTCTTCTTTGTGATTTACGCATTTCTCTTCAATCTCATTCTTTGGGTTCTGTTTATAGTAATCTTGAGAATCCATATATTCACTACATTATTTAAAGCAGAATGAAAAAAAGCCCACTGAATTCCAAAGATTTGCCTGATAGTCCATGAATATATAAGGTCTGCAGTGTGTGGAACTCACACCAGCTTCTCAGTGAAAAGCCTACAGCGGTCTTCTTCCTCAGTGTTCTATTCTTTGCATTGATTTCCTGTCATTGACAATGATTGGCTACAAAGACACTAGAGGCATACTTTATTAGTTCTCATCTTCAGCTACTGCATATAATCAACAGTAAGCTTTACTGACTCGTCCTCATAAAATATTTTATCTATTGCCCTATAATAGATCAGCAAATACAGTAAACATTTGAGATTTAACAAAGTAGATTGATATCATTAGTGATGCTAAAAAGCTATGAAGTATGATAAAAATATGGCATGTGTTTAAATTTTTAAAAACTATTACAGCTAAACACATTCTATTAATTCCTCTCAAATTACTCACCTCAAACACATTTATTTAACTCTTCTTTCAACTTGCTGAAGCAGTTCCAAAAGTCCTTTTTCATGACTGGTTTTCACTGTGCTATTGTGAGTCTCGATATCCTCAAAACTTTTCTCTTTCACCGCCATTGACTTTGCAGAAGAGCCAGAAGTCACATGGTTTCAGATCTGTGAATAAAGTGGATGGAGACTTTCTTAATGCTTTTATGAACTTGTCTCGCTACTAGATGATCCTCAGCCATAACTTTTTCCATATTTTCATCACACCCGATAAAAGCATGAAAGGGGATTTCCAGAACTGCTTCAAAAAGTGCAGGCCATGATGGGATATGTGCATTTGAAGTGAGAGGGAGTGTGGTACATTGAGAAGGATTAATGGCACTATGTCTTTTACTATCACAAATGTTTAGTGGAAACATTTGCTATATTTTTCAACCATTCTTTTTTTTATATGGAACATCGTGACCCTCTGAGATTAGTTTCCATTAGGAGCTTCTATAAAGTTTAGGAATAGGGTGGGGACAAAGAATTGGGGTTACCACAGCCTATGGATTAGACTCATCAGTCAGAAAGTAGAGCTGGTAGTATACCACAAGCTGAATACCAAAGAATCCAGCTGAGGGCCTGGATCCCAGGATAACATCCTATATGAATCCTGATGAAGACCTAGAGCCCATAACAATGTGTCCCTGAATCCAGCTGGAATCCAAGAGCCCATAACAATGTTTCATGAGGGTCTGTTTCCTGAATCTTCTCTGCAAGGCCCAAAAGTCAGCGGTAGAAACTAGAAAGTCTGTGCCAGCCAAATAAACGATCTGTGCTAGCAGTCTGAGGGATCTGCCTTAGAGCCAGAAAGTCATGCTCAAAGTAAGAAACAGAGCTCCCCCAAAAAGTACCACAGCCATCCTCAGAGACAGTGCAGAACCAAGCCCCTTCAACGATGAGAACAACCGAGTTCCCATCAGGAAAGCCAGCAAGACAAGCTTCTCCAGGAGACTGAGCCGTGCACCGTCTTCCCCTCTGGAGCCAGGAAGTGTTGCTCAAAGGGAAGACTGGATCTCTCTCAAAGTGAACTGTAGCTCAGGTCCTGAGCTCCTTCATCAATGAGAGCAGCTGAGTTGGTCAGAACAGCCAGCATGACAAGCTTCTTCAGGAAAGCCAACAAATCCCTACAGCTTCTTTAACAGCTTGTCTTCTTCTTCTTCTCCAGTTCTGCCTCTTCTGCTGCTGGCAACAATCTTCAGGTAGGCCCTGCCAATCCAGGAAGCAACACACTGGTTTAGTTCAGCTGGGTGTTATAAGTTGGTCAACAGTTGTCAATCTATCACAGAAGGCAAGAGAGATACGGGAACTCTTCATTTTCTCTTCCTTTTGCTACCATTCCGGTTCCTTACACATGACTGAATAAAAACATGTTTAGTTTCAAAAATCCTAAACTTGTTTATTTTTTAACTTGCATTGTTTCACATGATTCTCAGTTGCTCAAACTCATAACCAATTTTTATGGCTAAACTCAGGTCTCACCAATTTTCTCAAATGTTTTTGATAACTTCAAATTTCTGTCAAGTAAACTGCAGGATTTTTAAGTGCAGGGACCATGCCTTCTATTTCTTGGTATTATTTATGATGAGCCTATTTTATGGATGATATGAGCAAGTGCCAAGAAAATATTATTGATTAGCAATTAAAATGGTAGAATCTTAGAGGTAAGAAGAAAACTTCACTTGTCTAATTCATGATCTCTTCAATAGACACAAAGATATACTTTAAAAAGTCAGAAGAAATAATCTGATAAAATAGAAAAATACAGAGAGAGGTTTGCAAAGAAGTTAAAGTGGGCATGCATGTGTACACACACACACACACACACACACACACACACACACACACACACACACATCGAGATAGGAAGAGCATATTGGCACAGTAAGCACTGGGGCCTAGAGTCAGTGGAATGCTGCCTCCTAGTTAGCTACCCACACAGTCCTGGTGAGATGTTAGTTACGTGAAGGAGAAGGGTTTGAGCTTTGTCCGACTGAGCACCAGGAGCAGACTGCTTCAGAGCCCGAGGTGATCCAAACTCTAGTTACATAGTCTCAGCTGAACTCATTCCAGGGATGGCCTGATAGTCTCTTTCTCAGTGATTCAACTTGTTCACAAGCTAGCAGCCCCAGAGTTCGCACCACACAACTTTGTGAAAACATTTTCCTGACACATCTTAGGTGAGTAACAGGGTGAGGTAAGGCTTGCTATACAGACATATTCATTCCATGGCGTCCATCAACAGGTCTTCCATAGTCCCTCTGGATACTCTTATAATTATGGCAAAAACAAGCTTCTGCTGCTGGCTTACAGAGCCTGATGTCCTTCAAAACTAGCAGCTAGCTTTCTAGTTCACAAGTGCTTATTGGACTTGGGCAGGACAGAGACATGGACTAAAAGATAGAACTGTGCCAGTAACATCTGAATGTTTGTGTTGGGGGACCTTATCAGATTTAGCTATTACAAACTGAAGTGCTGTAAACATTGACATGCATATATCACTGTGATATGACTCTTTTAATTCTTTTGGGAAAATATCAAGAAGGAGAATAACTGGGTATAATTCGATCTTTAGTCCTAGTTTTTTGAGGAACCTCCATACTGATTTCCACAGTGGTTGTACCAGTCTACAGTCCCCCCAACATTGGGGAAAGATTTCTTTTTGTTACATTCCCACAAGAATTTGTCGTTGGTTGATTTCTTGATAATACACACTCTTTCTAGAGTGAGATGGAGTTTCAGCATTGTTTTAACTTACACCTCTCAAGTGATCAGTTATGCTGCATACTTTTGTGTATATTTATTTGCCCTTTCTACATCATCTGAGAAGTGTGTGTCCACCTCAGGTGCCCATTTGTGGACTGGGTCTTTAAATTTGGGAGTGTAAGTTTTTTCAATTCTTTATATATTTTAGGCCTTTGTCTGAGGAACAACTGGCTAACTTTTTTCCCACTTTGGGGATTTTTTTTCTGTCTGTTGGCAATTTCTTTTGCTATACAAACACCTTTTAATAAGATAAGAACCCAGTTGTAGATTCTTTGTGATATTTCCTGTGCAATAAGGGTTTTGTTCATGAAATCTCTACCTGCACTTGTGTCTTCAAGAGTTTTATCTATTTATCTTCCAGCAGACTTAGTGTTTCTGTTTTAATATTTAGATCTTTGATATATTTTGATGTTAGTTTAATGCATGGTGAAAGGCATGGGTTTCACGTTATTCTTTGTCATTCTCTGGCAGTTTTCCAGCACTGTTCAGTAAAGAGTCTATTTTTAATCTAGAGAATGTGTTTGGCTCCTTTGTCAAAGATAAGGTGGCTGAGTATGTTTAGATTTTTTCTGCATCTTATCGTAGTTAAATCTTGGAAAGAACTCAAATGCCCTTCAATGTATGAGTGGATTAAAAAAGACATGTTTCATCATTGATTTCCTATCATCTTGTTTGAAATTCTGTATTCTTTTTATAGTTTTTGTGGGTTTTTTAATTTTGTTTTTGTTCTTTTCTCTTTAAAATAAAGATGTGGGTTTTTTTGATACAATAGAGTACTACTCAGTCATATAAAATGATAAACTTGAGACATTTCTAGGTAAATCGATGCACCATGAGACTAGGCTCTTTTTTATTTAAAGAGAATAAAAAACTAATAAAAACTATGCAGAATTTCAAAACAAGATCAAGTGCAACACATCAGACAGACATGTAACTATTACATTGTTTCTCTGGTATGAGAAACTAAAAGTGTAGGTAAGAAACAAAATCTGTGATTCCTACTGTGAAACAAGAAGAAATTATTCAAAAGGCAAGAGGAACTATGGAGAGTGGAGGGAGAAGGAAGGAAAAGAAAAGAAAAAATTAAGAAAACAAGGATAAAATAGAAACAAAGCTCTGTAAATGAGGGGCATAGGGGTTGAAGGGAGGAGAGGGGAGTGGGAAAAAAGAGGAATCAAGATATACCATGTAGAGGTACAAATTTCTTACGATGAATGGGATCACTATGTATATCTAAATGGTACTGATGAACTTAATAATAAATAAATAAATAAAAGGGACCCCTAAAGCGTAAACTCATAGTTTTCTTTGGCAGACACAGGAAACAGGAGTATAGTGATAGGAAGCTGAGCAGGGACTCTAGGAGATACGGGAAATATGGCAGAAATATTTTCTATAATTTGTTGTAGATGTGTTAACATTTCTGGCTCCTTCAATTTGCTGACCTAAAGGCTTCTAAAACTAAGATGAATTTGTCTTGAGGTCACATTTGGGTACACTTTGATTATAGTTATGGGTATTTTGGAGGATTCACAAAAATATTGGGAAAAGATTCAGTATTTGTAAGTAGGGAGAAAGCCAGAATCTTTTGAGCAATTTTAATAGAGTTGATGCCATATTTGTTCTCATTTGCAATACTTGGGTTCTATGCAGAATAGTTCTCAAACAGTGAAAAATACTCCAGAATGAAATAACTTTGGTGATAGTATGTTCTTGTATAATTCAAGCCCTGACATGCTTACTCAATAGAGATTACTGAGGGGATTGGGCTTTGTTTTCCAGGTAGATCATATGACACTTGAAATACCTCCTATGTCTTATATTCACAGATATGAGAATTTCTGCAGAACATTCTTATAGGGCAATCTTGATAATTCATTATTCCCTTTTGACTTCTTTACTGTGTTGTTATATGGCTGCATATCTGTATTATTTCAGCCAGAAGTTCTTATGTTATTCATCACAAATATAAGGGAAACACAATGGCAGAGTAGCAACACAAAGGCATGAGAGCAGGTCTGACAAACAAGAATTTCTATAAGCTTATAGATCTTATGGGAATTTCATGTAGTTGCACAGTTGTTTTTAGGGTCCTGGCTGGTTGACTAAAATGTATGCAGAAAGATGTGAGGAATTTTTAGTGCAAGGTTATATACTCTTGATCATTCCTACTAGCCCATATGACAACATATAAATCACAAGATACACACACACACACACACACACACACACACACACTCACACACACACACATATGAAGTCTATTGAGGAACTGTTAAGCAGTCACTTGATCCTTGCATATTAATAAGCTCACTTTATCACTAACTTGGTTTGAATAACTTGATAGTACAGAGAGTGTCAACAGTCCATGATCTGATGAATAACTTTAGACAGGAAAGAAACTAAGTAATCACCCTTCAGACAAGTTGATAAGTTTGAAATATGCAAATAGAAATTGTTTCCTTTTCAGAAAAGGTCCACTGTAATATTTAAATCTTAAGAAAGTAGAGTCCAATGGCAGGAAAATTAATGATAATATAGTCAAGTAAAATTAAACCCTTCACGAAAATGAAAGAATTGGGGCAATTTTATGGATGTGGTGACTTACACTTTGCATTATCAGTATGGCATGCTTGTAGTTTTGAAACTCACATTCTGTTTGGTACCTGAGAAAATTGACATTTTGAAAAGACACAATCTAAATGTGTAACCAGTTAAAGATCAAAGTGTCATTTGTGAAGTTTTTTTTAGTTTAGCTTTGTCCTTGAAAATGAGTGGGTCAAGATGGAAGCCCCTGTTATTTCCTTTAGTTTATTTAAAATTTTTTGCTTTCAGGAACACTGGCTCTTGACACTCACACAAATGAGTGTGTGTATAAAAATTTGTTTGTAATATTAAATTTTCTATTGGATATTTTATGATATAGGTAAATTTTATTTAAATTTTGTGTAGGTCTTTAAAGCTTATATCATTATTTTATGAACCTCATTCCTCCTTAGCAAAGAAGTTGGAGGAACCAATTCATTGTAATTAGTGTGTTAACTGTGAAAGTTGTTGCTTCTTTCAGATAACTAAACTTGTATTAGTAATGTTTCATAACTATAATAAATATCTGAGGAAGACTACTTTATAAGGAAAATCACTTATGTAGCTCACACTTTTGGAGATCATGGGCATGGCTCTGCATTGACTTGGCTCTGATGGGGCACCTCATGAAAGGAGCATTATATGAGGAAGAGATGGTAACCCCAAACAAGAAGCTGGAGAGTCTCAGTGGTCAGTCTCAGGATTTTATAACAACGTGGTTATAAGAACTCATTCCACAAGACCAATATTTCCATCCAAGGCAGCACCCCAATGACCTGAGACCTCCCCCTCGGCCCCACCTCCTAAAGTTTCCATTGTCTTGTACATGGTCACACTGGGGACCAAATTCCCGACAAATGAAACTATGGCAACAAATAGCATTCAAGCCATAGTTCTGCTTCTGTTCCTAGTTTTCACATAAAATTTTTAATCCTGTTGTTTTATAATCAATGCAGAAACTCAGAATTATCTCAAAGCATGTCATTTTTCAGTAAAAACAGAGAATTAAAAATAGGAGCATAAAATATAACTAAAAATATTTTAGTCTTTCCTCAATAGTTGTAGAATTGAGGAATACAAGAACTTTGGGTTTTCACTTTCTTCATAATTATTTTCTCTGCTTCACACTGAATTTTTTACTTGGCCTTTGTAAAGGTTTTCAGTCAGTTGGAAAATGTTTTTGGCTTCCTCTTTTCATTTAAAATATGTTTCTTATACACAGAAACTTGTAAATACTTCAACTATCTCTGTTTACAAAGGTGGCCCATAGTGTTACTAACTTGAGTTTTAGTTTAAGCAAATAGTCTATGTTATTTCTGTACTCATTTATTCTAAACATATATTCCAAGCATCCATTATATGATGAGTATTCTGTTCAATTTAAGTCACTCAGATATGATGTGGTCAAAATTCTACATAATATGCTTAGACAGCTGAAAATAAGATATATACATACAAGCACAAATTATAGTTACCTTACTTGGAAATATTTCCTTCCCAAGTGTCTGGAAGTTAGAGGAAGAAATGATATTAATAATTCAAGGTACCACTCTATCTCTCTGCTATGATTAATGGTTTCTTTCCAAATAGTTCATTTTCTTTGGATTCAGTTTATCCTTTACAAGATTTGCCTTTTAAGGGCTCGCCCCCAAAACTATCCCTGTCTAGAATAAAACGTGGAAGAATGACAAATATCTGGAAAACAGCAGCTTTTGGGTGCATGGATCTTTGTGTCATCTTGCATTTCTTCTTCTTTTTTTTTT